>MU226675.1:259429-275797 GCA_018584345.1 Thuja plicata
AAGAGATTTTATTATATTAGGACATTTATTTTAATGAATGTCTGTATAACATACAGTGTAAATTAAATAATAATAGTATTATTATTGGACAAATATTATTAATGTTGAATAATAATGTTACATATATGCTTTTCCTAATTGTTGTAATTATAGTCTGTAAGGTATGAATTTGGGTGGTCTCCTAAATAAGGTTTGAATAATAGAGATTTGCATGTAAAAGAGACCCTATGCCATATTCAACCATTTACATTTAATTGTATTTGATAAGGGGTGTAAATCTAGAAATGAAAGCAAAGAATAATGGAGTAAAATACCTACCTCACATCATAAAATATCTAGAGATACCATTTTTTTGAAGCCTGTGTTGACTTTTAGGAAAATATGAGACCGGATCTGGAACAAAAAAGCAGAGACGGACAAAACCCAAAAATCTTTTTCCATTCCAACACAGTCTCAATTTTGACTCTCAAGTCAATGTCACCATTGACCCATAATTTTTTATTCTAACCTAGGGTAGAATCAACCTAAAAATTCTCCAATAGGAAATATATTTTTGGATCCCAAAAGTTTGTCAAAAAGGGTATCTGAATCTACACTCTGATCAGTTGTTCTAAACCTATACTTCCCAAAACAACACCTGCAAATATCTGAAAAGAGGGGTTTTGGGGTGGCTATATAGGGTTTTGCCTTAGTCAAACCCCTGTTTTGGTGATCTCCACCTCCACGAATAGCCAAATATAGTAGAATGTATGTGTGTGTGTTGCTCTTGGAAAGAGCTTCGAATGTGTAATGTCAAGATCTAATCCTCTAGATTAAAACCCTAACATATATTGAAAATGAGAAAGCAATGCATAGATTTGAATATGATAAAGAAAGCATACCAAGCCCACAACGCTAAAGTATTCCTACCAAACTCACAATCTATAGTTGTTACCCCATATAGTATCTTTTGAATGCTTGAATGTTGAAAATGGTGGATCCAAGAAGAAGGAAGGAAAGAAGACTCTCTCTTGCTCCAATGAAGATCCACAGTAGCTTGTACACAAAAATGCTTGTATGTATCAATGGATCATCATATATTGTCCTTCTATATCATCCTCTTTCTTTCTTGCATCATCATCATGTCATAATCTTAATTGCATCATATCATCTTACTATTTTCTCTCATGAAGAAATGAAGGCAAAAGACTGTGTTTATATAGAGATCTCAATATAGACCTCCTAGGGCAATGTAAGGGACCCAAATTCAAATTTTACCTTGAATTATGGTCCAATTAAAATAACCAACCAAAGAGGGGATGTATTAATCTAAATATCTGGGAAAAAACTTCTGCATCTGGACCCATGGACCTTTTTTCAAGTTTAGAACCCCGATAAGCTCCAGATTTGAAATCGGGGACCAACACCTGACAGAGATCAAGGTCAACCTCGACCTTGACCTAGATCAAGCATGACCTCGAACTTTACCTAGGTCAAGGTTGAACTCAATTTTTACCTAGGTCAAAATTGAACTCAACCCAGATCTGAGGTTTCAGGCTAGTCTCCTTGGGAAATTTGTAGGATTCCCAGGTCAACTGGGGACCTAGGAAGGTGAGAAAACACACCAGAATGCTGGGTACAGAAATAGAGGCCAAAGAGGAGGTATAATGAATATTAGGAGAGCTACTTCATAGGTTCTACCTAAAAATAAAGCTATAGAGAGGGAAATCAAGGAGGATCCATAGGATCCTAACCCTAGTTTCACGTAGAGATGCAAAATCAAGTGCATATGCATCCTAAATGCAAATCTAATATGCAAGTGTACTAAATGAGGATGCTAAACCTACCAAAATGGAAGTGCTTCCATTTTAAGATGATACTTTTAGCCCCACTTTATCTTATATATTACACTATGTGAATATGCAATCTAAAGTAAGAAAACATCGTTAAGTAAAAAGGATATAGCCAAGTCCTCAATGTGGAGATCCTGCAAGAAATCTTTAGTACCCGCAACCTGCAGCACACAAGGTTAATGAAAATCCATAGAGAACCTTATTGTTACTAAGATGATTTTGAGAAGTGCATAGATCCCCTTATGCCCCCCTATTTCGGCTTACTAATTTTGAAAGGTGAAATAGGGTGATAAGGTTAGATCTATACACTAGATATGTAGTTTATTTAAAAGTTCTTTGCTAAACTAGTTAGGAGGATTCAAAATATTTCTAAACTGATTCAAGAGGTTAGGTATCTAAATCACAATTCCAACGCCACTGATGACACTAAAAACAGAGCTACCGAACTCAAGTTATGATGAAAAGAGTGAATGTCTATCTAAATGCATGTAAAGGGAAATTTTAATTTGACCTAGGTAAATTCAAATGAAACCCTAATAAAACCTTAGTTTGTAGTTATAAATAAGATGAGGAAACACTTAACTTCTCATTCTTACCATTTTTAGAGCTTGGAAAAGAATTAGAATGCTAAAGAGCAAAGAACTTTGAGCGAGTCGCATGGAGGTCCTGAGAGAGCGCCTGGCTAGCAGACAACCACTGCCTGAGGTAGGTTCCTTGTTTTGATATTTGTGATTGAAAAATTCTTGGTTTTATAGGGGAGGTCAACTTTGACCCAAAAAGGTTGACCCTGACCTAGTTATGTCAACCTTGACCCTTTAAGGTCGCCCATAACTGGGAAGGTCCAATCCCTTCTGGCGATAAGGTCGACCCTGACCCAAAAAGGTCGACCTTGACCCAAAAAGGTCGACCTTGAATAGGTCAAGTGGGTATTGTATTTTTTTAATGATGGAGTACTGATATGATGTTGTTTGTGCTGATAGGATCTTGTCCATCTCCAAGAGCACCCCTTTGGAGGGCTAAACCTGACTGTCAAAGAGAACTTGTCTAAGTTACAACATGATGAGATACAACTATTGAGAGATGTAGGATTGTACTGGGTAGCAGTCCTACCACAGATAAGGTTCCATCAATCCATGATACCAGCCATGATAGAGAGGTCGGATGATGACACTTGTTCCTTCCATCTTCCATTAGGAGAGATCACAATCACACTTGAGGATGTGTATAGGATCCTACGACTTCTAGTCTGAGGTGAGCCTGTGAGATCGAGAGTGCAGCGGGGTCCTCCCAAGGTTTTTTTAGATGGGGAGTATTGTTGGGATGAGTACCATAAATGAGGACCCAATTAGATTAGATCACTTTATTAGCCATACTAGCAGGCCTGACACCCTTGGTACGAAGAGTGATGCTATGTATACTTTGTTTGGTTATAATACCCAACATAAAGGGTACAGTCTTCTTATCACCATTCACCCATCTCATACATAGGATGGAGAGTGACATGATTGTTTTCTCATGGGGCTGCAACATGTTAGCCGATCTTTACCATGAGTTGAGTCAGTTAGTGAGATTCCAGTAGGAGAGTCTTACAGTATGCACCTTGCTACAAGTTTGGATGTTTGATCATTACACATGCACACGACCATAGGGTGTTCTGGTGATGGCGGATGTGAGCACACTGAGAGATTTTTCATATCTGCTAGGAGATGTTTGGCAATATGGGGATATCCTTCTTTGGAGGGTACGCTTTGACCATATACCAGGTATTGATGTGATATGGAGACCATACTATCGAATGACAGAATGACTAGATACTTGACACCAATTGAGACACTCCCAGCAATGCAAGCTGCTAGAGGGTCCTACCAGTCATGCAGTGATGCCATATTATTATGATAGAGTGATGAGATAGTTTGGTCTGACACAAGGGGTTCCTTGGACAGTTCCTCAGTATGTATATTCGATGAGATATTATTAGAGACCTGGCGTGCTATGTTGACCTACAGTAGGAGAGATTGTAGATAGTGAGGCAAATGAGATCAAGGATACAAAGGTAGATCCCAATGTATCCTATTTAGGTGTTAGTAGAGACTATATCAGATATTGGAGTCTATAGGGGACCCATCCAATCTTTCCTAATGACTACACTACAGGTGATCTAGGTCTTTCAGAGAGGACACAACAAGGTGATGACATAACAGAGGAGGAGGAGGAGGAGGATCATAAAGATGAGGAGTAGACCATCCCTGAGGGAGATCCCATGGAGGTGGAGAGGGTAGAGGAGAGAGAAGAAGAGAGAGAATATGAGGGAGTAGATGAGAGAGCAGAGGAGATGCCCCCAAGTGGTAGTATAGGTGTAGATGATCAGGCGATCTGTGTTGTACCATTGAGATCACGATGACCTCCGTGTGCGCATATAGAGACACCACTGCCTAGACCTAGATATAGTGAGCTGGGAGAGCATACTCACTCCATGCCCTCGCCATCTAGATCCTTTGGTGACACCCAGGAGGGAGATCCATGTACGATATATGTAATTGATTAGAGTATTTAAAGTAAATGTTTTTCTAGAAGTACTGAAAGATAAATATGTTAGAATTTTGTAGGTAGCATAGCAGAGTGGAGGATCTTTGTGTTTGAGGTCCTAAAGGATACATGTATATCCTACCAACTACCAACTAGTGAGTGAGAGTCCCTTATTGAATAGAGGAATCGTGACAGACATGCGGATATTTTTGCATGCGTCCAACAAGAGCTGAGGTTATGTACAGAAAGATAAGAGAAATTGATGGCTGACCTACAAAGAGCTCAGGAGTGTAACCATGAGATGAGAATATTGAGGAGTCATACATGGACTACTATACTGAGATCCTTATCCTCTTAAAATAGATCAGAGAGAGTCAAGAGCCACCAACCCTCAGAGCATAGAGATAGAGATTGATAGACATGGCACATGTGGCACATATGTAGAAAACTCATGGAAGTTTATATATAAATTTTTGTTTTCTTCCCAGTTAGTTCTATGATTGATTACTTGTATTTTTCATCAATACACAAAAAATTAACATAAATAAGGAATGAAATTATGTATTCAAATGCATTCGAATTATATAACTTATAAAACAAACCTATCTATTTTATAAGGAATACATAAATACATAAATAAATAATGATGTATTTAGGGATAATAACATTTAAGATGCATAATATTAATAGGATCCTTAAGGGGAACACCATTCATATCAGCAATCTTATAAGCACCTAAAGAAAAATCCTCAATTACCACAAAAGGTCCAACCCAATTAGGGCTAAATTTCCCTTTTTCACCAGGAAAAGCATTCACATTCCTTTGATTTTCATATAAGACTAAATCAACTACCAAAAATGATTGTTCAATTAACTCATGATTATATTGTTTCTGAAGTGATTTATGGTAAGCCTTAATATGTTTGAAAGCATTTATCTGTTGTTAATCCAACATTTGTAATTCATGTAGTCATTGTTTCATAAAATTATCTTTGTCAATTATCCCATGAATTGAAACATGTAAAGAAGGTATTTCTAATTCTAATGGCATAATAGCATCAATACCATAAACAATATTATAAGGAGAAGTACCCGTGGCAGTACGGACACTAGTCCTATAAGCTCATAAAGCACAAGTAAGTTGGGTATGCCAGTCTTTCGCATGCTTATTAACTATTTTCCTTAAGATTTGTTCAATAACTTTGTTCGATGCTTCGGCTTGACCATTAGATTGAGGGTAGTTGGGAGTAGAAAATCTATGTTGAATACTGTATTTCTCTAATAATTTCATGACTTATTTATTCTTGAAAAAAGTACCATTATCCAAAACTATCATTGAAGGGATACCAAATCGTGCTATAATATGATTAAGAATAAAATAAAAAATAACATCTGTAGTAGTAGAACGAAGAGGAATAGCCTCTACCCACTTCGTAAATTAATCTGTAGCTGTCAGGATGTTCGTATGTCCTTGAGAAGAAGCTAGTGAGATTTTTCTAATAAGATCAAAACTCCAAATACTAAAAGGCCATGGAGCAACTTGATTACGAAGCTCACGAGAAGGAGCATGAATTAAATTACCATGTTGTTGACACTGAGGACACTTCTTAACAAACATAAAGGAATATTGTTCCATTGTTTACCAATAATATCCCATTCTAAGAAGTTTATTAACTAAAGATTTCCCACCAAAATGTCCCCCACAAGAACTAGAATGAGCTTCTGCTAAAGCTATCAGAATTTTGGTTCTACCAAGACATCTTAATAGAAAACCATTATGAGAATGTTTGTAAAGTGTATCTCCCAAAATCATTTAACGTATTGCAATCTTCCTAACACGATTACACATGTTCCTTGTTGTTGATTCAGGAAAAGTATTATCGTTCAAAAAATAAAAAATATGCGAACACCATTCATTCAAATGCAAATTAAAAAAATCAATAGTAATGTTATTAGAAATTGCAGGGTTTTTAAGAGTGTTTATAGTAAATTGAAATTCTTTAGCACTATTCTTGAGACAAGCCAATGAAGTTGCGCTTGCCATGGCATCTGCATGTCGATTATCTTTCCTAGGTAAGGTCTGAATCATATAAGAAGAAAATTGTGAAAGAATATCAAGAGCCAAATCTTTATATTGCGTCATTCATTTTATCATTCTTAGTCTGACAACCCACTTTTATTTTTTCAATAATCAATTCTAAATCCCCGTATATTTCCAAGTTTTTAATATGAAGGGATGAAGTTGCTCGTAAACCAGCTATAAGAGCTTCATACTCCACAATATTGTTAGTACAAGGAAAGGTCAATTTATATGACATAGGGATTGGTTTCTTTGTAGGAGGGACCAAGATAATGCCTACACCAAAGCTTGTCTTGCATCTAGAACCATCAAAATATAATTCCCAGACATCTTCTTGCTTAGTAGCTAAAATGTTCTCATCAGGGAATTCTATTGGGGTGATGCTCGTATTAGAATGAGGACAAGGAGCTTTAGCTAAATAATCAGTTAAAGCTTGTCCTTTAAGTGATTTTTGAAGAATGAAATTAAGGTCAAATTCTGTAAGTAACATCTCCCACTTAGCCAGATGACCAAAGAGATCAGTTATTGAGAAAAAGGTGTTTTAGAAGATCAAATTTAACAATCACATTAACCTCAAAATTCAACAGGTAATGCCTAAGTTTTTGACAAGCATAAACTAAAGCCAAGCATTGTCTTTCCAAATCAGTATATCTTGTTTCGTAATCATGTAAGGTCTGAATAATGTAGTACACTGGTCTTTCCTTACCTTTTCTATCATGTTGAGCCAACAACGTACTCACAACATGGGAAGTAGTAGAAGTATATAGATAGAAGGGTTTATTAAATTGAGCAGGTTGCAGAATAGGAGGATTAGCAAGATATTCCTTAAATTTCTCAAAGGATTGTTTACATTCCTAGTTCCAAGAAAAAGTGGTATCTTTTCTAATCAAGGAGGTGAAAGGAATATTTATATCGGCTAAGTTAGAAACAAACTGATGAATATCTTGTATTTTTCCTTGTAAACTACGTAATTGAGAAATATTCTTAGAAGGAGGCATGTTAACAATAGCATCAATCTTTTTAGTATCGACCTCTATGCCTATCTTAGAGATTATAAATCCTAATAATTTACTAGAATCAACTTCAAAATCACATTTCTTAGGATTCAATCTCATGTTATAACTCCTAATTCTTTCAAATATTTTCTTTAAAATAAACACATGATCCTCTCTTTGTATAGATTTCGCCAAGATGTCATCTAGATAATCTTCCAAAATCTTATGAATATAATCACGAAAAATCAAGGTCATAGCACGTTGATAAGTTGCTCCCGCGTTTCTTAATCCAAAGGGCATCATGACCCAAAAAAATGTTCCCAAGGTGTTATAAATGTGGTCTTAAGTTAATCTTCAATAGGAATAAAGATTTGATTATAACCCAAAAAACCATCCATAAAAGATAATAAAGCATGACCCATTGTCGAATCCACAATCATATAAATATTAGGTAACGAGAAATAATCTTTTAAGGATGCCTTATTTAAATCTCAAAAATCAGTGCACATCCTTATCTTATTTTCTCCTTTAGAAACAACCACAATATTAGAAATCCATTCAGAGTAATCAATAGAGCGTATGAACCCAGCACCCAATAATTTTTCAATTTTAGCTTTAACTAACAAGGCAATGCCCAGATTCATCTTTCAGATTTTCTATTTCATAGGTTTAACATTAGGTTTGAGAAAAATGTTGTGAGTAACAATCTTAGGATCTATACCTGGAATATCTGAATATGTCCAAGAAAATATATCCTTATATTAAAGAAAGAGGGAAACTAATTGATCATGTTCATCTTGGTTCAAACATTTCCCTACTTTGATTGTTTTTTCAAAGTCATTCTCATCCATTTGAACTTTCATAGTCTCAGTTATTAATAAATTACTTTACATGGGAGATTCCATTAGAAAAGGAGAAATATATTTTTCATCATGTTCTCCAAAATAGGCTTCATTATTCAGACAATAGGGATTTCTTCTTTTATGATGAAAATGTAGGTAGATCTTGATAGCCCCTAAAAAATCAGCTAGGGCTTCATCCTCAGGAAAAATATCCAAACTAGGTTTTTTATCCATGTCAAGAAGAAGTGGATTAACCAATTTCAAATGTCCACCATAGATATGATTGACATTAAGAGGAAAAGTCAATGGTTGTTTATAAGGATTGAATCCTAGCCCATAAGTATAATCATAAACTTCATTGTCCAAGCGAACTTGTATACCCTGTTCATACTTACCACATCCTTTCCCATTGAATCTTGACTTCCTAATTAAATGATAACCGGAACCATATCTATCAACCATATGAGATTGAGTTAAAGGAGCGACATATGTCACAATGTCATAGCAATCTGGTTTTATTGTCTCAATTGTTTCTCCAAGTGAAGCAACAACAAAGTTACTTTTTAATTCCTCATAAAGTAGAGAAGGAATAAAAACTTGTTTTTCAAACCCACTTTGCTCTTTCATAAACTCTAAGTCAGAAACTTTATATTCTCCCATAAAAGAAGAATTAAAATCCAATGTTCCCCAATCATCTTCAGTCAAAGAAGAGGATGGAGCTTGAGCTTGTTTAACTTTAGGTGGTTTCTCAGGTTCTTTACTTGGTTGTATAAGTTCAGGAACCTTAGCATATTCCACATTTAAGCAAGGATTTGGCGCATCATCATGTAGTGTATACATCAGATTGTTATAAATGAACCTAACGTTACGATGAAGATTAGAAGGAATCACATGAAGAGCATGTAACCAAGGTATTCCTAAAAAAAGGTTATAATTGAGAGGTCTAGGCATAACATGAATAGGTGTATTGAGAAGAATTGGACCAACCTTAAAAGGTAGTTTAATAATACCCAAAGTTTTCTTTGAAATGTTATCAAATCCATGAATAGGGATATTATCTTGTTGAATAGTTTTAAGATCCACCTTAATATCATTAAGCATATCCATGCTACAAACATTAAGCCTATGTGTGTGATTTTATGTACCTGTTAAGAAAGACACAACACTTCAATAGATCATTATATTAGTGAAAAAAGCATTAAAAGCAAGTGTTTCAAACTAAACACTAAAACTGATCTATTGCTTCCTATCTAGGAGGAGTTTGAAGAATTCCATAATCATGCCCTTAGATTATGCACAAATCAGTGACATATACAACCTAAGAATGGAAGATTTGAATAAAAACTAATCTAAATAATCAAGAAACATGCATATTATCTCTAAGAATGAAGATAAAACCAATGCATAATGACAAATCTAAGATGGAACATGATTTCACAATAATCTTAACAACATAACAATGCTTTCAAATCTAAAAATTAAGGGCCATTTGAGCTCAAAAACTCATTCTATTTATAGAATAAATGTGGAGAGAGAGAGAGGGGACAAGGCCATTAATGGAGATGTAAAAAAGTTAATGTTGGTGTAAGAGGCATTAATGGTGAAATGCATTAATGAGGCATGGTGGAAGGAATATGCATTAAATGCAAGCATTTAAGAGGCATGGTGATGGTTTAAGAAGCATGGGTGAGGGTTTAGGGTCAAGCTTGAGAAGTTTAACTTTTGGGAGTGGGTTGGATTCCTAATCACAAAATTAGGAATGTGACATCATTAGGAAGTGGGTTAGGATGGGACTAAGATTAGGATTAGGCTTAGCATGGGGGAATATGTTGGGATGGGTTTGAACCCTAGGTTAAGGTGGTTGAAGTAGGTTAGGTTAGAGGGAATATTAATGAAATGAATTATATTTAATATATTCTTTCAAAAATAGATAAATTAATTATATAAGCCTTTGATTGCTTTTGATAATTAATTAGGACTTGTTGGCGAACAGATTTGTCTTTCTCTTTTTAAATGAAAATGGATAAAGACTCTATGCTTTTGAAGACAAATGATTCATCAACAGCTAGGTAAGCATAAGAAATTGCTTCCCTCTGAATTTCTAAGGTTTGGCTTCCTTGTGAGATATTCAATGAATTACCGACATAAAAGTAAATTCATACACCTTTAACTAGAAAGTGTAGAAGGATCATCAAATACTCTTGGGTATTGAGGTAATTTAGAGAATCAACTAATGATTGAAATAACCACGAAGTAAACTGAGATCTACTAATTACTTCTAAAATAGACAACCTATGAAATAACTCAAGAAAGACAAGCTATAAAGAAACTAAAAGCGACTGAATATAAATAACATATGCGCAGATTTAAATGTACCAACTCTCAAAGTAATCAATACATTCCAGATTTTGATTCAAATATCTAAACCATACCATGCATCTATATATTCATATATTAATCTGATCAAAGTCTAATAATAAATCAGCCATCAGCTATTTCAAAAATTCAAGAAAAGCCTATGCTAACTATCTACTTCCAAAAAGAAACTATCTATTTTCTACTTCAATTTTCTAACCCTTTTTTCAGTTCAAAGTTCCCCTATTAATAGTTTCACGTCTAAGAGAGCCTCCATAAAAACCCAGCCTCTCAGACACCAAAAACAACCATTTAAAACCAGTTACTTAACTAAAAATAGAGTTTCAAAACACGCGCCACTTAAAGCATAAAGCAAGCGAAATGCTATCCCAAAAACTACTAAGTCCCTTTGGGGCCTTCTGACGTGGTGGTTTGTACGAGTTTCAAGGATCGGAACACGTTTGTTAATTCTTGGGTTGGTTGGGAATGCAGGTTCTTCAGGCTTGTCAGCTTCGTACAAGTCACATTCTTTTCCCACCTTAACTCCCTAATTTTCTCCATCTACTTCGGCAACTGACCTCTGTTCAGTAGCAACATAGACTCCACATTTGCAATTTTGGTGAAATCCTAAACTATAGGTGTTTCATTTTCCTTGAGAGCATTCATGGTGTCTGTGAAGACTTTGACCATGGCATCCGCATCCCTGCTACCTCCGTCAATTTGCAAAATGCTCGAGGGGTTCACTATCTTGATGCCTTTAAGGGCATCCGCATGCATATTCAACACCTCCTTTTCTATTGCTTTGGCTTGAGAGATCTTTGCTTTAAACATTGTATTTTTCCATCTGAAGTTCTACTTCAGGATGAACACCATACAGGGATCTACCAGTTTCATCAAATTCTCAGCTAAGAACTGAGTCACACCATAGTTTTCTATTTCTTGAACCTATATGACGATCACTGCGCATTTTGCTTCCTCCATTTCCTAGCTTGGAACTAGGGTTTGAACCTCACCAAGTAATGTTTCTCCATCTAAGCAAGTAGATATAAACTCATGGATGAAAGCGCTCCCTTTAGTGATAACATTGTTTATCCAAGACTTCACGACCTCCATCAGAACCTTCCCCTATTGTATTTGTTTCACCAGCTTTTGGCTTTCAACTAAATTTGGATCAAAATATTGTGAATACTGGGCCAGTGGCAGAACTCCATCATCAGCGAGTGAGGAAAGAAACTCAGCCATGGTAGAAACCAGCTATTTCAACTTACATTTCTCCATTCCATCCTTTTTTGACTGCCCGAGCATATGATCAGCTGAGAATTTAAATAGGTGATCCCTAGAATCCCTGTTCAGAACACCAAGTTCCATCTTCATAATTTCAAAGTCTTCAACCTCTGGTTCCTGAATTCCCTCTTTAGGCTTGAAAGTGGCTATTTCTACAGTCACCTTTCCAGTAGATGGATCGATAGATAGCCTACCATAACTCTTCACTCTTTTTTCTTTAGGGGTCTAGGTAGCATATTTAGTAATAATCTCCTTCATAGGAAGTGAAATGGGTTTGTAACTCTTCCTCTTATTCACCGATTTAGTTAGCCAAGGAGGGACTGAACCAGTGACTATTTGATTGTCAGGAGTTTTTATAGGAGTATTCTCAACCTAGGGTACCTCTGTATTCATGATAGAGGTCTCTTGTCATTTTACTTGTTGATCTGGAGAAAATGAAATATCATTTTCATTAACCTCAACATCTAGGTAGTCGAGTCCTAAAGCTGTCATCTAAGAATGCTTCTCTAATCTTGTTCTCGGTCTTGATCTCGATGTAGTTGGGTGCCTACTGGAAACCACCTTTTTCTTAGGAGATGTAATTCTACCTACATTTGGAGCCACAAGAGATACATTAGATGGGGCATGTTTCACATTTATTAAGGCTGGTCTTGGACTATGCTTTTCAAGAGGGGTGTTCTCAGCTCCTTCCTTCTTCCTCTCTAGTAACCAGCTTTCCATGACCTCCAAAATGGTTCGGGCCCTCAGCTTTATATCATCTTCTTCTCTCCTATTCCAATCTATGTCAGGGGGAAATCTCACATCCACATTTTTAGCCCCTGAACTTGTGGTTCTGGAACTATCCTCCTCCACATCCTTAATATCAAAATTCAACTGCAATATTTTGATCTGTGAAATTACAAGTCTGGAATGTTCTCATCTCTAGATTGCCTCCTCATCACTGAGATCTTCCCATAGGTCTTCTAGGTGCGAGCTGGGTGAAGTATAATTACTTAGGCTTTGAACTTGCCTGGCGAAGCCCTTATTGTCAAAACCCCTTCTTAACTTATAAAATTGCAAGTGAATGTTCAACAAGTTGCTTCCTATCACTGAAGCATCCATCATATTGTTACAGGATAGATTGCCAACTTTAACTAGGAACATAGAAGGCCATTTTTCTTCTGGTAGAGCATTTTTAATAACCACAAACAATTGCCTGCAAACTTCTGCCAAAATAAAAAAATAAAAAAAAAACCTTGGGAGTCTGAGAGGTTCATCATCAAAGCCTCTGACCCGAATGTAGGTGAAACATGGCAACTAAATATACAGGCTTTCGTAGGTTTGATCCAGTTTACGTGCCTCTAATGAAACTCTTTGGTTTGGGACTCCTGCCAATTGTTGACATAATTTACACAGGAAAAAATCATGAACCTTCCTATAATTTTCCAAAATTTTATCTTTCCTTAATAACAGACAGTACTCATAAATTAAAAGATCTTCATTCCAAGGAACATGTTGGATGACAAACAAATCCTATGTGCACAATAGGTAGTATATCAAAAAGGAGGGCATAAATAATTCCTTCTTAATGCCTTGAGCCTATTTAAGTTGGTCCCTCAGGGAACTAGCAATGATCTCTACCCAATGAATATGTTGACCCCCTTCCAAAACTATTTCTATAAAGTGAAACATCCACTCCTCATAGAGAAGAACTTGTTTTGAACCTTTAATCCAGTGAAGAAACACTATCACATTATGAATAAGGGGTTTCATATGATCCTTAGTGAGCACTTTAGGCAACTGAGAGTCACCTCTGTAATTGGTTTGAGTCTACTTCCTAGCCACATGACTCTAGTTTTTATCTTCATTCTCTCTGTACTAAGCTAGAGATTGCGTGGGTGTAAAACTGACAAGAGATTCTTCTAGGATTTTGAAAATAGCCATAATAGTCTCCCTATTGACTGGCACAAGGGTTTGGCCTTCTGCATTCAAAACACACTTGGATTTAACATCATATCTATTAATACATTGTTGAACTAATTCTAGGCATACAACTGGTGGCAGGAACGCTGCAGCTTCTAATAATCCACTTGACAGGAACTCTAGACTATGGTCTTCCACTGCATGGTTTGTGTAGTCAACTTCCATTTTTTGTACCAATATCCCTAACAGGTCTATGTCTAAGATAATAGGATCTCGGCACTGCATATTTCTAACATTCCCAAAGAAATGTAAACTGGACCTCATCCCTTCTTCAGGAATAAAAACATTGATGCCCCCCCTCTTAAATCAATATATTAAACAAAAATAGGAAATGAGAAAAGGCTTCAGGACCTACCTGTTTCATGCAGACTCAGGACAAACTCTTCTCCACAGCCGAGACTCCGCGGAAAAATAATAGGAAAGAAAAACTTACAGAGTTGTTTATATTTTCAAATTAATGCCTGGAAAGATTGACTTTAATGAGCATAAGTTAGGGACATTAATTTCAATGATGTGAGCCATAATGAATTAGCAATAGGACATCCTCAAAATCTTCCATCTTTAATATCATTATTAACCATTCCCCAAATGATATCTTCTGCTCATGCTAACGATCTCATTAAATGCCACCCAACACTTTATTCGAAGTTCACTCTGTGGCTCCCATCAAATAAAAAACTACCCTTCTAAAAAACTTAACCATCATTATGTCACCAGCTTATGTCATGGGTCCCATCAACTATCCTTTCACTGATGACTCTACCTGTAATCTATCTTTGAACCTCTTCAAACTACTTTGAACCGAGGTTCAAAGAGGTTTGAAGTGGTTCACCTCCACAAGGTGATATAGGCCAGGGCCCACCTGCAAAAAATAGTCATTAGAAGAGAAAACATTCATTGAACTACTTCAAACTACTTTGAACTAGAGTTCAAAGAGGTTTGAAGTGGTTCTGGTGAAGTATGAGCCTTGGAAAGGATCCGTCCAAGAAAGGTCAAATTTGAAGTTGACAAATTTGAAGGGTATATGCGCTTGAAGGGTTACCACAAGGAAAGACTCTCAAGGGAACGCACTAAAGAGATTCAAATTAATGAACTAACAAGGGTCTCTGACACTTCAACAATGGCAACTCTAACTGAACCTAACATTGGCTCTACCTGGTGACTGCATATTGCTCAATGTGCAGAGAACTCTAGATAACTAGTTTCATAGAGAAAGCCAACAATGGGAAAGAAAAATAGACAACAACGACTCACGAAAAAGGAAAGCAGGGGAAAAACTACCCAATATGTACATGGATACTAACTGAGGTACATCATTAGAGCTTGCATAACTTAAGGTCCTGCCCATTGTAGGCAAAAGGCAGATTCACACCATCTGGGTAAGACAACCAGAAAGCATTTGAACCAAGGGCTTTAGAAATAATGAATGGGCCCTTCCATAAGGACTCAAATTTCCCATGAGAACCTTTAGGAGCTCGTCTCTTATCCCATGGAAGCACTTCATCTCCCTCCATAAAGTTACGAGGCTCTACTCACATATCAAAAATCTGCTTCACTTTCAACTGGTGTTTTGTAATATGATCCATCAGATCTTCTCTTTCCTCTTCCAGCTTAGCCAAATGCATTACACATTTCTCCAGGGGATCTTTAAAATACTCATCTTCAATTATATCTTGGAGCTTAGCCGAGGAGAGATCCAAAGGCAGTGATACATGTGCCCCTATTCCATATACCAGTTCTAACAGAGCCATCCTAATTGCTCATTTCAAAGTAGTTTGATCTGCCCATAAAGCTTTGTATAGTTTCTTATGCCATTCAAGGGGGCTATCATCCATCAATTTTTTCATTATCGCCACCAGGTTCTTATTACTGGATTCAGCTTGACCATTCCCTTGTAGAAAATAGTCAGAAGAGTGAGCTAAAGATATGTCATGCTTGTAGTAGAAGGCTGAAACCTCCTCAGAGGAAAAATATGTAGCATTGTCTACTACTATCTTAACCAGTACCCGAAACCTAATAAAAATATAATTTAAAAGGAACTCACACACCACCTGAGAGTTCACTTTCTTGGTGGGAACTGCTTCCACCCACTTTGTAAAATAATTAGTGGCCATGAGAATGTAGACATGCCCAGTGCTAGATGGTGGGTTCAAAGGCCCCACAAAATCTATTCCCCATTTCTTGAATGGTTCGTCAACAATTATAGGTTTAAGAGGCAGGGCGGCGAGATGAGGTCTCCCAGTGAAAAGTTGACATTTTTCACAATTGTGAACATATTGGTATGCATCCTTGAGGATGCTAGGCCAGTAAAAGAGATTCCAAAGAATTTTAAATGTTGTTACTGTTGAAGAGTAGTGACCCCCACAAGCCTCATCATGAAACACCTTGAACAATTCTTTTTGCTGCTCAACATCCACGCATCTGAGAAAACTTTTGTCTATGCTCCTCTTGTATATCATTCCCTAAGATATCACATATCGACTAGCCTTTAG
>MU226675.1:275847-289665 GCA_018584345.1 Thuja plicata
AGGTTGTGCCTCTCTTTTGGGTTTAGGTGATCAGGACATTCACCATAAGTAAGGAAATAGGCCATGTCAGAGAACCAGGGGTCGGTTAAACTGACTAGCAACGCCATGGGTACTTCATCAATTTTTTTAGATGGCTCACCATTCTCTTCTATCAATTTACATAAACCCTTCCCCCTTACCAAATTGGTTCATTTAATTACCAGGTCATACTCTTGGATCTTTGCTATCCAAACTACTTGGTTGTTCATACCAATCTCCCTTTGAGTCAAAATATTTTTCACTACTGCATCAGGTACAAAAACTATACAATGAGAATGAAGTATATAGTATCTGAACTGTTTCACTTCTTTTACCATAGCAAAGGCATGTTTTTCCATCTGGGAATACTTAAGCTCATGTATTTTCAATGGCATGCTCATATAGGCTATGGGTGCTTCCTGTCCTTTCTCATCTTTTTGTGTTAGTATACCCGACATAGTATGTTCGGAAGCATAGCAATAAATGATAAAGTCCTTTTTGAAATTGGGACTCTTTAATATAGGAGCCTGTGATACTGCATTTTTAATATCTTTGAAATCTTGACGCCCATTCTCACTCCACTTGAAAGGAACTTTCTCACTCATCATATCAATCATATTCTTAGTAATTTCTGAAAATTCAGGAACAAATGCTCGCAAGAAGTTTACCTGACCAAAGAAGGACTTCAATCCACTCCTTTTTGATGGTAGATTGAGCTGTTGAATTGCCTTTACCCACTCGGGGTCAATCCGGATCCCATCTTTTGAAATGATATGACCAAGTAATTTACCTTCCTCCATAGAGAATGTTGATTTCTTGGGATTCAAAGAAATGTCATGACTTCTACATCTCAGGAGCACTATCTCAAGATCCTTTAAGTGTTGACTTCTCTCCTTCAAAAAGACAGTAAGGTCATCCAAGTATACCACTATAATTTTGTTCCATAGATCCTCGAAGGATGAATTCATTTCTCTCTGGAAGGTTGCACCAGCGTTGATTATCCCAAAGGGCATACAACTACATGCATAAGTTCCCCATGGGGTGATGAAAGCCATTTTGTGCTGATCACTTTTTTCCACACTGATTTGATTGTATCCAGAATAGCTTTCTAGCATAGACATAACTTCAGATCCAAAAACAACTTGAAGCACATGTTCCATCATAGGTAGGGCATAGTTATCCTTCAAACTTGCTTGATTCAGGTTATGAAAATTTACACAGATCCTGATTTCTCCATTCTTCTTTCTCACAGGGACTATATTGGTGATCCATGTTGAATGGTGGATAGGATAGATGATCCTTGCCTGTAACATTTTTTTTACCTCCTTTAAAATAGCTTCAGACACTTTCGGATTATAGTTCCTTAATTTTTGGCAAAATGGGGTTATGTCAGGCTTTAAAGGGATTTGGTGTTCAAATTGACCTTCTCTGAAATTCTTCAAGTCTTCATATCCCCAGGTGAAGACCTCTTTGTATTTCCTAAGAAACCTTTTCAATTTTTCTTTTTTAGACAAGGTACAAGTCAGACCAATAGAAATCCATTTTGGATTATCTTTCTCTCCTATATCAATCTTGTCGTACTCTTTAGAATTATGCACATGAGATACCTTTTCTTTAATAGTACTATCATCTTTCCTTCTAAACAAATGTTCAAGAGACACAAGGACTTTGGGAATCTTATTTCCTTTCAACTGGATCACTCCATCTCTATCTGCAGCATCTTGGTAGAATTCTTTGCACTCGCTATAGGATCCTTCAAAATATACATCAGAAAAACCTGCGGCACATTCTAGGAAATCTCTGATTTGGGAATCATTATCAAAGACTTGACAATACTCTACATTGTCAGGTATTCTAGGCTTTTAAATTATTTCAATTTGATATTTTTGAGTTTTAAAATCAGGGTGAGGCAATAAAAGTGAAGCTGATACTGCCAAGGCATCTGCTCTGGCATTCTAATTCCTTGGTATAAATTCTATGGAGAAGGCATCAATGAACTCCAATTCATCCCATACCAAATTTCTATAGTGTCTCAACTTCTCATTTTTGACAGAGAATTGTCCCCTCACCTATTTCACGATCATCTCAACATCATCTTTCACAACCAACTTCTTGACTCCCCTCATTTTTGCTTCTTCTAACCCTAGCAATAAGGATTCGTATGCTGCAGTATTATTAGTATTTTTGAAATCTAATTTGAAAGAAAGAGGAATAAATTATCTATTAGGAGGGAAAAGAACTACCCCCGCGCCTGAAACTGAATTGGAGCAGCTGCCGTCAAACTCCATCTTCCAGATATCCTCTTCTTTCTAAGAAGAAGTTTCTCCATCCTTTTCATGATCAGTCAGAACAACATAGTTGCCGAAATGACACTCCTCATACAAAATTTGAGCTTTTGGATTATCAAAAGGCATCACAATATACTTATTTTTTGGTTCAGGTTCAAGTTTCACTTTATTTTTACCAACTAGTATTAGGGCCTCTGACCAGTCTATCTTAATTTCCCCTCCTAAATCTTTACAAAAATTTCTACTGAGCAGCATACCATAGCTTGCTGGGATATTCGCTACCAAAATAGTCAACTTCAGATGTTTGTCAGGGTATGCAGCAAGAACATCTTGGGCATCTTTGTCCTGACCCCTTAGTGAAACTTCCTTCCCATCCATAGAATAATAATGACCATAAATTTTAGTCAAGGTGAGACCTAGGGCTTTTGCGATCAGGACAGACATGACGTTATCCGATGCACCAGAATCAATGATGCAATTACTAAGTTTCTTTCCATTTAGAAGCAAGGAGATGTAGAATGGATTGGGTTTCTTTTCTTCCATCTCACTTTCAACTGTATTAATAGAGGGACAATCTTCTGGTGTTTGAGGGGTGTCTTGAGGTTTAAAGATGAGTAGTTCTTCAACTGTGGTGGTCTCACCTATGAGAGGCTTGTCTAATTGGGGGCTTGAACTTGACTCTCCTTTAACATATTTTACCAACCTGTCCAACTCTTTGGGGTTCATTTTGAGGTATTCTATAAGAGAAATAGAGATTGTGGTGCTTTTACAGAATTTGACAAAGTCAAAGGGAAAAGAAGGAGTTGGATTACCTTTTGACAAGATCTTCACCTAAGGACCTTTTGGATTTGTAGAAGTATCTCCATTTTCAGTTTCTTTAGGTTTAGCATCGGCAGCAATAGTTGAACCGGGGACAAATTTTTGCGTTCTCTGATTTCTTGTTAGAATCACACAAGCATGATCTTGTAAGGTTGCCAAAACATTTCCACCTCTGACAGAACCCAGCTCATACTCCATTTAAAGGGAACTAGATGAACCAACATCGGGTGAATCTTTCTCTTCTCGCAACTCTTCTATACCAATGGTGTCTTTTGTTGCATTAATTTGAAGACACCTTAACCAATCAAGACAAGATTCTCCATCATGATCTATAGTTAGATGAAAGGAACACATTGTTTCTTTTTGTGCAGGTTCAATCTGTAATCTGGGTTGTGAAGCTATCAAAAGAGGATTTTTTCCCAAAGGTTGATTATATTGTCTTCGACTGACATCTTGATAAGGAGATGGGTATGGAGAACTCGCCTTATTCTGCTACCTCTTGAGAATAGCCATATCATTCATTAACCTCTGCACCAGAGGATCTATCATTGTAGGGGAAGAGGTACTCCCTGAAGCCTGAACTTCTCGCTTCCATTTTCCTTCTGTTATGAAAGTATCTTCTACCTGGATAACCTGTGTCTAGGCAGTGGCCAAGTTAGCCACTCCATCTTTTAATAGGTGAAAGCTTATGTTAGGTGGGACAACATTTAAGAAGAAAATTTTCTTTTTTTCATCACTTGGTACAAAATTTGTTGGTATCCTTTGTAAGATTCTATTAAACTTAGCCACAAACTCCCACATCGACTCATGAATCTCTTTCTTCATTTGACTAATCTGGAGTGATAGTGACATCTCATTATCAGGAGTTTTGAATCTTGCTTCAAAGGCAAATCTCATGTCATTCCAATTGGTAATTGAGCCGTTGGGTAAATCACTGAACCAGTCGGCAGCAATGTCAACCAAGGTTTTGACAAAGAGTCTGACCACTATTTCTTGAGTAGGAACACTTAATACGCCACAAGCAGTATGAAAGGCACTGAGGTGATCATCAGTGGTTACTTTTCTGTCTCCACTGAACTTGGGCAAAACTTGATTATTACCTTTAGGTAAATCTCCAGGAGGATTAGCTCCTAAGTTCAGTGGGCCAATATTTTGACCCCAGGGTTGATTGGCAGCCATGTTAGGCAACTAAAAATTCAAAGGCTAGATATTGAGAATAGTAGGTACCACAGTTTCGGGTGTTACAATAGCTTGAAAAAGAGGTGGAAAAACTAGGCTAGATGGAGGCAAGGATGGTCTACTAAAAGTTTGGGTTTTCTTCTTCTTGCAGGTATTAAGATCAAATCTGAAACTAAGGTTCCTCAGGGCTTCAAAATCTTCATCAATTAGTCCCCTACTCCTATCACCTCTGGTGTATCTCTTTTCTGCCAGTTTAAATATTTAGAACATGCCTTAATTTCTCACTGGGACTTGTGCAAGCCTATCTACTATGACTGCTTCACGAGAAACTTGTATACCTCTCAGTCACTCAGCTATTTCTTCTTCCTTCCCAAGAACTTCTTAAAGTTGATGAAACTATTTGTTACTACGTCTAAATATCCACGCTGCTTCAGCAAGGCTTGGGATTATGTCTTCTTGCATGTCTTCAAATCCTAGGTCAGGTTGAAGCATAGGAAACATTTCATTGTGAGGCAACACCATCTTGTAGCATTGTAATGAATGGAGAATCTGATATTTTATATTGGACTCTCCCCAGTAGAGTTGGCGAATAGATTTGTCTTTCTCTTTTTAAATGAAAATGGGTAAAGACTCTATGTTTTTGAAGACAAATGATTCATCAACAGTTGGGTAAGCATAATAAATTGCTTCCCTCTAAATTTATAAGGTTCAGCTTCCTTGTGAGATATTCAATGAATTATCGACATAAAAGTATATTCATACACCTTTAACCAAAAAGTGTAGAAGGACCACTCAAATACTCTTGGGTATTGAGGTAATTTACAGAATCAAATAATGATTGAAATAATCATGAAGTAAACTAAGATCTACTAATTACTTCTAAAATAGACAACCTATGAAATAACTCAAGAAAGATAAGATATAAAGAAACTAAAAGCGATGGAATATAAATAACATATGCACAGATTTAAATGTACCAACTCTCAAAGTAATCAATACATTCCAGATTTTGATTCAAAGATCTAAACCATACCATGCATCTGTATATTCATATATTAATTGGATCAAAGTCTAATAAAAAATCAGTCACCAGCTATTTCATAAATTCAAGAAAATCCTATGCTAACTATCTACTTCCAAAAAGAAACTATCTATTTTCTACTTCAATTTTCTAACCCTTTTTCAGTTCAAAGTTCCCCTATTAATAGTTTCATGTCCGAGAGAGCCTCCAAAAAATCCTGGCCTCTCAGACACAAAAAAAAACCATTTAAAACCAGTTACATAACTAAAAATAGAGTTTCAAAACAAGTGCCACTTAAAGCATAAAGCAAGGGAAATGCTGTCTCGAAAACTACTAACTCCCTTTAGGGCCTTCTAATGTGGCAGTTTGTAGGAGTTTCCAAGATCGGAACACATTCATTAACTCTTGGGCTGGTTGGGAATACAGGTTCTTCAGGCCTGTCAGCTTCGCTTGAGTCACATTATTTTCCCACCTTAACTCTTGATTCTCTCCGTCTACTTCAGCAACTGACCTCTGTTCAGTAGCAACATAAACTCCACGTTTGCAATTCTGGTGAAATCCTGAAATGTAGGCATTTCATTTTCCTTGAGATAATTCATGGTGTCTGTGAACACTTTTACCATGACATCCACATCCCTATTACCTCCGTCAATTTGCAAAATGTTTGAGGGATTCACTATATTGATGTCTTTAAGGGCATCCGCATGCATATTCAACACCTCCTTTTCTATTGCTTTGGCTTGAGAGATCGTAGCTTTAAACATTGTATTTTTCCATCCAAAGTTCTACTTCAGGATGAACAACATATAGGGATCTACCAGTTTCATCAGATTCTTAGCTACCAAATGAGTCACACCATAGTTTTCTATTTCTTGAACCTATATGACGATCGCTGTGCATTTTTCTTCCTCCATTTCCTAGCTTGAAAATAGGGTTTGAACCTCACCAAGTAATTTTTCTCCATCTAAGCAAGTAGATATAAACTCATGGATGAAAGTGCTCCCTTCAGTGATAACATTGTTTATCCAAGACTTCACGACCTCCATCAGAAATTTCCCTGTTGTATTTGTTTCACAAGATTTTGGCTTTCAACTGAATTCAGATCAAAATCTTGTGAAGACTGGGCCAGTGGTAGAACTCCATCATTAGTGAGTGATGAAAGAAACTCAGCCATGGTAGAAACTAGCTATTTCAACTTACATTTCTCCCTTCCATCCTTTTGCAACTGCCCAAGCATATGATCAGCTGATAATTTAAATATGTGATCCCTAGAATCCCTGTTCAAAACACCAAGTTCCATCTTTGTAATTTTGAAGTCTTCAGCCTCTGGTTCCTCAATTCCCTCTTTAGGCTTAAAAGTGGCTATTTTTGCAGTCACCTTTCCAGCAGTTGGATCGGTAGATAGCCTAGCATCACTCTTCACTCTTTTTGCTTTGGGGGTCCAGGTAGCATATTTAGTAACAATCTCCTTCATAGGAAGTGAAATGGGTTTGTAACTCTTCCTCTTATTCACCAATTTTGTTAGCCAAGGAGGGACTGAACCAGTGACTATCTGATTGTGAAGAGTTTTTACATGAGTATTCTCAGCCTGGGGTACCTCTGTATTCATGATAGAGGTCTCTTGTCCTTTTACTTGTTGATCCAGAGAAAATGAAATATCATTTTCATTAACCTCAACATCTAGGTAGTTGAGTCCTAAAGCTGCCATCTGAGAATGCTTCTCTGATCTTGTTCTCGGTCTCGATCTTGGTGCAGTCAAGTGCTTATTGGAAACCAATTTTTTCTTGGGAGATGTAATTCTACTTGCATTTGGAGCCATAAGAGATACATTAGATGGGGCATGTTTCACATTTATTAAGGTCGGGCTTGCACTATGCTTTTCAAGATGGGGGTTCTCAGCTCCTTCCTTCTTCCTCTCTAGTAACCAGCTTTCTGTGACCTCAAAAATGGTTTGGGCCCTCATCTTTATATCATATTATTCTCTCCTTTTCCAATCTATGTGCGGGGGAATTCTCACATTCACATTGTTAGCCCCTGAACTTGTGGTTTCGAAACTATCCTCCTCCACATCCTTAATATCAAAATTCAATTGCAACATTTTGATCTATGAAATTACAAGTCTGGAATGATCTCATCTCCAGATTGCCTCCTCATCACCGAGATCTTCCCATAGGTCTTCCAGGTGCAAGCTGGGTGAAGGATAATTACTTAGGCTTAGAACTTGCCTGGCGAAGCCCTTATTGTCAAAACCACTTCTTAACTTATAAAATTGCAAGTGAAAGTTCAACAAGTTGCTTCCTATCACCGAAGCGTCCATCATATTGTTACAGGCTAAATTACCAACTTTAACTTGGAACATAGAAGGTCATTTTTCTTCTGGTAGAGAATTTTTAATAACCACAAACAATTGCCTACAAACTTCTGCCAAAATAAAATAATCGAAAGCAAACCTTGGGAGTCTGAGAGGTTCATCATCAAAGCCTCTGACCCGAATGTAGGTGAAACATGGAAACTAAATATATAGGCTTCCATAGGTTTGAACCAGTTTTTGTGCCTCCAATGAAACTCTTTGGTTTGGGACTCCTGCCAATTGTTGACATAATTTACCCAGGAAAACATCATGAACCTTCTTGTAATTTTCCAAAAATTTATCTTTCCTTAATAATGGACAGTACTCATAAATTAAAAGATCTTCGTTTCAAGGAATGTGTTGGATGGAAAACAAATCATGTGTCCATGCTAGGCATTATATCAAATAGGAGGACATAAAGAATTCCTTCTTAATTGCTTGAGCCTGTTTAAGTTGGTCCCTTAGGGAACTAGAAATGATCTCCACCCAATCAATATGTTGACCCCCTTCCAAAACTATTTCTATAAAGTGAAACATCCACTCCTCATAGAGAAGAACTTGTTCTGAACCTTTAATCCAGTGAAGCAACACTATCACATCGTCAATAAGGGGTTTCATATGATCCTTAGTGAGAACTTTAGGCATCCAAGAGCCGCCTCTATAATTGGTTTGAGTCCACTTCCTAGCCATATAACTCCGTTTTTTATCTTCATTCTCTCTGTACTGAACTACAGATTGGGTGAGTGTAAAACTGACAAGAGATTCTTCTGGGATTTTGAAAATGGCCATAATAGTCTCCCTATTGACTGGTACAAGGCTTTTGCCTTATGGTTTCAAAATTCACTTGGATTTAATATCATATCTATTAATACATTGTTGAACAAATTCTAGGCATACAACTGATGGAGGGAATGTCGCAGCTTCTAATAATCCACTTGACAGGAACTCTAGACTATGGTCTTCTGCTACACAGTTTGTGTAGTCAACTGCCATTTTTTCTACTAATATCCCTAACAGGTCTATGTTTGAGATAATAGAAGCTTGGCACTACATATTTCTAACATTCCCAAAGAAATGTAAACTGGATCTCATCCCTTCTTCAGGAATAAAAACACAGACGCCCCCCCTCTTGAATCAATATATTAAACAACAACAAAAAATGAGAAAAAAGCTTCAGGAGCTACTTGTTTCACGCAGACTCGGAACAAACTCTTCTCCATAGCCAAGACTCCACAGAAAAATAATAGGAAAGAAAAACTTACAGAGCTATTTATATTTTCAAATTAATGCCCGAAAAGATTGACGTTAATGAGCATAAGTTGGGAATATTAATTTCAATGATGTGAGCCGTAATGACTCAGCAATAGGAGATCCTTGATATCTGCTATCTTTAATATCATTATTAACCATTCCCCAAATGATATCTTCCACTCGTGCTAACAATCTCATTAAATGCCACCCAACACTTTATTCGAAGTTTTCTCCATGGCTCTCGTCAAATCAAAAACTACCCTTCTTAAAAACTTAACCATCATTACGCCGCTAGCTTATGTCATGGGTCCCATCAACTTTCCTTTCACTGATGACTCTTCCCGCAATCTATCTTTGAACCTCTTCGAACTAATTTGAACCAGGGTTCAAAGAGGTTTAAAGTGGTTCACCTCCACAAGGTGATATAGGCCAGGGCCCACCTACAGAAAATAGTCGTTAGAAGAGAAAACATTCATTGAACTGCTTTGAACTACTTTGAACCAGAGTTCAAAGAGGTTCGAAGTGGTTCTGGTGAAGTATGAGTCTTGGAAAGGATCCGTCCAAGGAAGGCCAAATTTGAACTTGATAAATTTGAAGGGTATATGCGCTTAAAGGGTTACCACAAGGAAAGACTCTCAAGGGAATGTGCTAAAGAGCTTTAATTTAATGAACTAACAAGGGTCTTTGACACTTCAACAATGGCGACTCTAACTAACCCTAACATGAATATAGCCAATTAATTAGATTAATTTAGGCTAGAAGATAGGTTTTTGCAAGTGATGTGGTATAATAGCCCGATTTCATTTAATTCCTTTTAAATTAATTACCTTAGCCATGTTTTTGATTTGAATTGATTTGAATTAAATTGATTTGATTTGAATGGATTAGGTGATAAATAAAATTTAGTGATTAAATCACTTATGAGATTAAATTTGATTTGAATGAATTATGCCAGCCGATTGAAGAGTTGTCTTGACATAATTGGGGGTATGATCACAATTAGGTAAAATAGGGTCTATGGTCAGAGCATACCAAATTAGGGTGGTTAAATTTTCCCCTCTTTGAGTTGATGTGCAAGCAGCGCATTGATTCAAAGAAACTTTTTGATGTTGACTTCATAAAGTTTGAGAATTTCGCTCACGATCGAACAAAATTCTTGATGAGATCAGTCTCACACTTGATTGAACTAAACTGATAGAATTGACTTTGAACTTGATCAAACAAAGGTCAATAAGCAAAGATCTTAAAGATACTAATTCTAAATTTTGTTGTCATCCAAAAATTGATAATACTGATTCTAAACTTGGTTGTCATCCCAAAAGTCAGTATGAAGCTGCTAGGAGCTTAATAAGAATCTAACAAAAAGTAGGCATAAGATATACAGCTTGTGAGAACCGAAGCCTTCGATCCAACAGTTCTGACTTAGTCAAGGAACCGTCATGCCTTTAGTTTTTTGATAACAAAGTCATTTTTAATGTTGTTTTGAGCAAGAATTTGATTGATGATAGTGTGATCATGCCCCTTCAGGAATGAAAATGAAGGAAAGAATTAAAATCCCTTTGTTGAAATGATGTATCACTTGCAGGGAGCGGTTAGGTCAAGAAAGAATGGATTAGAAGTGTATGCACCCTAAAATGGTCGCCTAGACTTTGGGCCCCATTTATTATTTTATCAATTTATCAAATTTCTAAATCAATGCTTTGGAACATTTTCAATTCAAATCAATTTCCTTGATCAAATTGTAATTAATTCAATTATTCAATTATTTCAATATTTCCTAAGGTTTGATCATTTTTATCTAATTAAAAGATTTAATTTTCTTTTCAATTAAATAAAATTTATCTTATTTAATTAAAAGATTTAATCTCCCTTTTAATTGAATAAAATTCATCTTATTTAATTAAATTAATTTTCTCCCTTTTAATTAAATAAAATTCATCTTATTTAATTAAATTAAATTCCTCCCATTTAATTAAATAAATTCTTCTAATTTATTTAATTGAAAAAAAACCCATCTTTTAATTAAATAAATAAAAATCCCCACTTAAAGCATTTTATTTGATGAAAAAGGAAATAAATTAAAATTAAAATCCCTTTTTCATCACATCTTCCTAAGTGGTGGGTTTTTGCCTCTTAATCTCCACCATTGATCAATTCTTTTTGCCTCTTAATCTCAATTGTTCACTTTCCTATATAAGGAAATCTCTCCTTCTCATTTGATAATCATCAATCATCAATCAATAATCATCAATCATCAATCAATCATCAATCATTCATATTAGGTTTTTATAGTATTGTTATGCTGTAGGTTTGGAGAGCAATTTTGGAGGAGGATTTGAGCACTCAAGCTTGGATATTGCAACTTCTCTCTTTTTGTCTTCTTCTTCTTGTATTCATGGCTACTCATGTAGATTAGATTCATGTTTATTTTCATAGATTAGATTTGCATATTTCCTTTCATAGATTAATCATGCATTGTTATCATATAGAGTAGATCTCATTTTTCATGCATTGAATCTCTCGTTTCATGGTGTACTTGCATGGGAACTAACTAGGTCAATCTGAGGACCTCCATTTCACACCTTTGTACTCCATGACTAGAGAGCTATAGATCGATATTTGAGGCCTCATTCTTGAGCAACCTTGGATGAAATGATTCATAGAAGTGTGTCAACATTTTAGCACACATTTTTGGTGCCCACCGAGGGGCATGACGCTCTTGATTTTCCTCCATTTTATTCAAATTTCTGATTTTCTTATCTTTACATGGTTATTTTATTGAAGTTTTTCAAGCCTAACCCTTGTGCAGATTTGCTTGTAGATGAAAACCCTAGATTTTCAAAGATTTGATCATATCTCCCAAACGGCTTAGAGTTTTGGTCTAAAATTTGTTTTGTAGGTTGGTGACATATCAGAGAAACTGCAGTAAAAAAATACATAATTTTCTGAGGTATTTGGAAATTTTTATAATTTTTTCTTTATTTTTCATAAAACCTTAATTTTTGGCACAAATCAGAGAATTTTTTGGAAAGGTCTTTAAATTATACAGGGGGTCCATTCTTTGAGTTTTAAATTTAAATGCAATATCATAGCTCATTTGGTAGATTTATGAAAACTGGTCTATTTTGGGAAAATGGCTCCCTAGGTCACAAATGAAAAGATATTTTTAAAATTCTGACATTTTTGGAAAGCTCTCTATTTTTTAATAGGGTTCTCTTTTTTGTATTTAGGGTTTGGGATCCGAATTCATAGCAAACAAATCAGATCTTGTTGACTAGGTCAAAAGTCAAAATTAAAAGAGGGGCATTTAATGATTAGCTTGCACTTATTTTTCACATGGTTCAATACATGATGTGAGTTGTCATTTGGATTATTTGCTGGTTATTATTTCTCCTAACAATTGATTTTCAGATCTAACCCTAGGGTTTGCATAAGTTGAATATACATTGCATATCTTGTTTGCTTGTTTGCTTGTCTTGCTTGTTGGAGAGTTCGTGAGGATTGCTTGGAATTTCTTAGATAAACAAAAAAATGATTTGTGTTGCATTAGATTTGAGGTATTTTTTTGATCTCTATAACATTTGGATTTTGAGAATTAAAATGAACATCTCATCTGTTTAGCTTGAGTGCTTCTTGCTTTCATAGATCACATTTCCAATTGGTGCTCTAAAATGGACCTAGATTTGCTTTCTTGCATATATGTTTCACATAGTAATTAGGCCCTATGAACACTATTTGTGGCGATCTTGAGAGAGTGGGCTTCATTTTCTTGTTTTACATGTGAAGCTCTTCTTGACGATAGATCCCCTTGTAGGTAGGGAAGGATTTTGTTTTCATCTCATTGGTAAACTTGGTTTGGACATCAACTTTTGGCAATACTTTCTCTCTTTGGGAGATTGGTGTCATTTGTTGTTGTGTGAGCCTTGAATGAGGTGATTTCAAATTAGTGGGTCAATGAATCATGTTTACTTTTTTTTTGTGAGGTGAAGAGGCTAGAGGATTATGCTCTTTTCTTTTTTGGGAGAATCAGAAACTTAGAACCCTTGAATCCGAACTAAGTCCCCATGTGGTCCATATTGTGAGTCTTCCTTTTTAGAGAGGGTTAACCATAGTGGACATTCCCTTTATTGGGTCAACCATGTGGATGGAACATCAAGCAGTAACAGCCATTTTTGCCATGGTAGTGACAACCGCTATATAAATGTCCTTGTGGAAGAAATATCCATGGGTGTAGTTTCTTGTGGGTTGTTAGATCTCCTCAGTAGCTCCTGATTGATTAAATTCTCAGAATGTGTCAAAACCTTGGTGTGTCGGGATTGGATTTCACTGACTTGAAATTGCAAAAGTTGCAGAGTCAAGCCATTACTAAGAACCAAAGTGCAACCAACTTTTTTTCTTTTCTAGGACTATGTGCGTGATTGGAAAATATTTGAGAACATACACAAGTAGCATTCTTATGGAGTAGAAATACTATGACACTATCTATGTTCATGTGCAAGATTACTTTGTCCCTTGCTCATTGTTTGGAGACATTGATTGCTTGAACTCCCTAATTTCTGTCGTGCGTACCT
Source organism: Thuja plicata (assembly GCA_018584345.1). Lineage (NCBI taxonomy): Eukaryota > Viridiplantae > Streptophyta > Pinopsida > Cupressales > Cupressaceae > Thuja > Thuja plicata. Next base: position 289,345 of record MU226675.1, read on the forward strand.
GATTCATGATAAAATTTGTTAATGCATCTAGTTGGTCAATTAAAATGAACAAATTTGAGTTCCCGAGTGATAAAAACTTCAATGTATCTCCCCAAAGAGTGTTATGACATGTTGCTCAATATCAAAATGAACTTAAATGGTATCAAATTGCACAAAATGACTCTTGGTCTTCTTTCTTCCACATCTCCCATGTATTCTTAGTCTTCCATTTTCATTCTTTCTCTTCTTCTTTCATGCTTCTTCCTCTTCTTCCTAAGATCTTCATGTCTTCTTGATTCTTTTCCTCTTATTATCTAGTCTATCTTCTTCCATTTTCATCTA
>MU226675.1:315384-358510 GCA_018584345.1 Thuja plicata
TGTTGATGCTCACGTGATGTAGGTTTTATCTTGGTCTTATGATGAGTTAGCGTCAGATCATGACATCATTTATGCTTATGTGATTTATTACTGAGAAATGTGTTTCAAATGATGCTATGGGAATATGCAAATGAATGTACGTTTTTAAGATTTTCTTTATGCAAATAAATATATGGATGCATGTTAAGATGTATAAAGTAATGCAATGCATGAATGCTTTATTTTTGTATTTTCTCATTCTCATGTATGAATGCAGAATGTATGTTATGGATATGCAATGACATTGATATCAGTAATAGGTGGTGATGGAATTAACTTGGATTTTAGGAATGAATTTAGAAATCATTTTGAGTGCAAATCCCTTAGACTATTTTTTTTGTAGTAAAAATGAATCATGCAATCTCTAAATGCATCTACATGAAGACTCTTAGGACTTGTGATTGATTTGTAGATATTGTAACATTTTTATCATCATTGGGAAATTTTTGGAATGGATATCACCTGATAGCACAACAATCACTAATACCCACTGATATCCTGAAAGTAGAGTACTATGTTTATTGGATGAAATGTTGGAAATAGACCTATGCATCAAGGCATAGAAGCCAGGACAACAAGTTAGTCACCTTCCTTTTACTATATCAGAATCTGTGTAAGGTAAGATATTGGACTCGCAATGACCTTGAAAATTCATATCGTTGGGTACATTATGTTTCATGTACCTTCAAGAGAATCTAAGTTTTTAGAAAATAGACAAGGAAATCATTGCAACCTCACCGTAATTTACACATAACAAAGATCAAGATATATGCGGCTATCCACTCATGTTGGAAACTCTTACCATAAACATACAAGTAAGGTGAAATATATAGGATCATTTGGAACAATCACCATACGTAGAAAACCAAGAAAACGTTATGCCCCCTTATCCTTGCGACTCTTTATCTTTGTGCAAAAGTCATGGAGTAACTCGAAAGACATAACAACCATCAATTGAGAATCAATCAAAGAAAACTTATAACTACTTAGATGCCCCTAGTTAAAAAATCATCATTAAATAAAAGAGTCATAATCAAACCAATATCAAACTGTGTTTAGGTAGTATTGAGAAATACTATTGATTCAGTTTTCAAGTGCAGTAGAGATTCATCAATCAAAATTGGGAATTAAGCAATATGTGTTCCATGTCTGTGTATAACTTTGTTCCTATTTGCAATCCAATGTAGGTCTTAGGAACACTATTTAGGCCAGTACAATGTTTGTTCTAGATAGGTGGTTTGTGAAAGACACACCCATGTGTCATGAAAGTGACAGTTTGGTACTAGTATCAAGAAGCATTGTGTCACAAGAAAAACCATCCTATGACGACCTAGCAGACGCAACCTAACATGCTAGTGAAGATGCCCCCAACGCAAAATCATTTTTTCCCTAAGACAGAAATATAGACAAATCCCAAGCAAGGATAAATTATTTGTAAGGAAATAAAGTCAACCCAAAGCACACATGTAATCGTGAAGGCCTAGTATTAGTAATGTATTGATAGCTAGAGCGCAAGATACAAGTGACGCCTGATTGCTAGGTTTTCACTACTTGGTAAAACTTTTTAACTCTTTTTGCTACCAGGATGCCTGTTTTACCAGGTTTTCATCAAGGCACTTTTCTCTTTTTCAATTTTTTTTGCTATTTTTTATTTTTTGAATGTTTTTGTAGTATCAAGGCACTTATTTGCCAGGTTTTCAACAAGGATACCTTTCTTCAGGACTTTTTCCACTATTTTTGGATTTCTTCAGGATCAAGTTTCTAATTTTTTTGGTATTTTCTGAGGTTTACACTATACAGGCTCTGCTAGCCAAACATCAAGCATAGAACCACTTCAAATGTAGAGTATTGATAGGATTTGGAAGAACATCTCCCTCAGCTGTAGTGAGATGATAGGCTCTAGTCCCAAATGTTACAATAATTACATAAGGCCTAGCCAGTTAGGTTGCAACTTTCCTTTCTTCTCTCGGTTAGGCTACTTTTTAGGATTCTCCTCTAGGACAATATCCCCCACCTGAAATTGTCATTGTTTGACCTTTTTATTGTATCCTTTGGAAATTCATGCTTGGTACACCTTCACATGATCAAACGCCTGTTACCTATGTTGATCAAGTAATTCTAGTGCATTCACCCTATTGATGTGGTATTACTCATTAGTAATAAGACCTTGTAAAGATACATGCAAACATGGGATTTCAAACTCAATAGGTAGTACTGCCTCAGTGCCATAGACTAGGGAAAATGGCGTGGCTCAAGTTGGTGTTCTGATGCTTGTTTTGTAGGCCCAAAGTGTCAAATTTAGTTGTAAATGCCAGTCTCTACCAGAATTACTCATAGTTCTGTGTAGGATTTTGAGAATATTTTTATTAGATGCCTCAGCCTATCCATTACCTTGAGGATAATAGATTGAGGAGAAATGTTGAGTAATATGAAACTGTGCGCAAAGGTCTTCAATATCTTGGTTTTTAAATTGGCCCCCATTGTCTGTTACAATTGATGAGGGTATCCCATATCTACAAATAATTTAGTTCAATATGAACATAGCCACCTATTTTCTAGTGTCTTTGATTAGCAGCATGACTTCAAACCACTTCGTGAAATACTCAGTGGTCGTAATGACGAACTTGTGTCCACTTGAAGAATTAGGATATATTTGTCCAACCAAGTCAAAGGCTCATTTCTGAAATGGCCAATGTGTTATGAAAGTTATGAGTTCTCTGGTAGGAGCATGGATAAGATTTCCATGTGTTTGGCATTTATGACATGTTTTGGAAAATTGAATAGAATCCTTTTCCATTGTAGGCTAGTAATAGCCTACTTTGAGCAGTTTCTTAAAATGAAAAGCCATTTGAATGTGATCCACATACACCTTCATGGACTTCTTTCAATGCATGAGCCGACTCTTCATGTTCTAAAAACCTAAGAAGTGTACTATCGAGACCTCATCTATATAATTTATTAGTAATGAGGACATAACATGATGTTGTCCTAATCAAGGCTCATTTCTCATTTCTAGATAGATCATTGGGAATAGTTTGGTCAGTTAGGTAAGCAATGATTTTAGTATACCGAGATTGGTCTTGGGTGTTCAAAGCATAAATGACTTGGTATTCAGGTGTATCAAAGGCTGGGTAGGATAAATCTTCCACCAAGAAGTCATAGCAGAATTTATTTTCTTCCAGTTGTAACATGGATGTGAGTGTATCCATAGCATCTGCAACTTTATTCTTTGTTCTAGGTACTTACTGGAATGGGACGAAGACAAATTATTTCTTTAGGTCATCAACCAGTAGCTTGTAGGGCATCAAATTCTCATCTTTTGTCTGATAATCTCCATTTAATTGATTAATAATGAGTTGGGAGTCACAATACACATGTAATTCTACAATATTCCATTACATAGAAAGTTTAAGACCATTTACCAATGCTTCATATTCAGAAATGTTATTTGTATATGGAAACATCAATTTGTAAGACTTGGGTATCTTGTAGCCTTGAGGAGTTATGAATAGAACCCCTGCTCCAGAGTCTTGTTGTGTGAAGGAACCATCAAAGTACATTTTACATGGATACTCAGTTAGATGCATGATTGTCTCATTTGGGAACTCGATTCTTAAAGGTGCATCATCTTGGAGTCGTGAATTAGCTAATTGATCAGCGATGACTTGTCCTTTAATAACTCTTCTATCCACATACTCAATTTCAAATTCACTTAGAATGAGGACCCACTTGACCAGACTTCCTATTAAGGCTATCTTACTTAAGGGAATCTATCTTTGCAATGAGCCTTACTGTATGTGATACCATGTAATGTCTCAATTTTTGTGATGCGAAGACAACTTCCATGCAAGCTTTATCAATAATGTTGTAATTGAATTCATAGGAGACTAGTGTTCTAGTGATGTAATATATTTCTCTTTCCTTTTTAGTTTCATCCTCTTTTGCCAACAATACTCCTAGTGACATGGATGTAGCTGATATATATAGGAGTAATGGCTTTCCATGGATGGGGGCCATAATAATAGGAGGAGTATCTATATACTCTTTTAATTCTCTGAAGTTGGCTTCACAATATTGATCCCAATTGAAGGTGACACCTTTATGTAGTAATTTGGTAAAGGGTTGCGCTCTATTGGAAAGTTGTGACATGAACCTCCTGATTGACCAGAGTCTCCCTTGTAATGTCCTCATTTGACTAATGTTGTGTGGAGGATTCATTTCTAGTATAGCTTTGACTTATCCAGGGTCTACCTCAATTCCTTTTCTTGAGACAATAAATCCTAGGAGTTTTCCTTATTGGACCCCAAAGGCACATTTCTTGGGATTAAGCCTGAGTTAAAATTGCTCCATACGATCCAATATTTTCCTTAAGTCATCAATATGTGTAATCTGTTCTTTGGATTTAGGTAAGGTATCATCCATGTAATCCTCCATGTTTTTATGCATCATATCATGGAATATAGTAGTCATGGATCTTTGATATTTATCACCTGCATTCTTTAACCCAAATGACATGATGTTCAAGCAAAAAGTTCCCCATGCACATATAAATACAGTCTTCTCTTGATCTTCAGGAGAAATTTTAGTTTGGTTATATCCTTAGAAACCATCCATTAGTGAATACATTTGGTAGCCTATTGTGAGGTCTATGATCATATCAATATTGGGCAGTGGAGAATCATCCTTAGGACATGCCTTATTTAAGTCCCTAAAGTCTATACAGATCCTGATAGATTTATCTGATTTAGATACTAGGACCACATTAGAAATCCATCCTGCATAAGAGATGACTCTAATGAATCCAGCTTTCAACAATTTTTCTAGCTCTGCTTTTACCAATAATGCAACATGAGGATACATCTTTCTTAGTTTCTGTTTCACGGGTTTGATTCCAGGAGCTATAGATAAATGGTGCATTATCAATTCAGGATCCATCCCAGGCATATCTATGTAAGACCATACAAAGTTGTTCTTTTTCTCTTTTAGGAACTTAGGGAATTGTATCTTCTCTTCATCTGATAAGGATTGTGATAGGTGAACAATTTGAGGAACTTCAGTTGTGCCCAAGTTAACTGGTTCTGTTGGTTCTATCAAAAATAAAGATCTTTCTTGAAAGTGCTCAGGGAGGATATCAATAATCTTATCTATTGGCACCTCTAAGAGGTTTTCACCATCAGATACATCTTTTTTTTACTATTTTAGAATCTGACACTGCCACAATGTGGTTTTCACTGTCAGTTCTTTTCTTCTTTTTATTTTTCAATTTTTGATAGAAAAACTTGATATCCTCCTGTGACATGTTCATGCTCCTTGCATTGGTGGAAGAAGGGTAAGGTTCACAAGCATTTAGATAGCAAGCCAAAGTGTATTTGTTGGGAAAGTCTAGGATACGAGTAGGATTAGTATTAGTCCAATCAATTAGGTCTGGGTTTATTAAAGAAAAGGAGTTGGATCTTGGGAAGGACAGCATCGCGTCAACATCAAGACTATTAACTGACATGACATGTTTTGTTAGGTTTATTTCGTCAATTTTTAGATCAATAAGAGTCATATTGTCATTATTGAAGTCATTTTTAGTTATATGTAGACCAAACTCTAGTGACTTGTCAGTGGAACTTTCATCCTCATCTCTCCATAAAAGGAGGCTCCTAGCTTGTAGCCTTTGAATTTATTCTGGGTCTAGGAAAATACAAGTTTCTTCATCAATGAGTGGGCGAAGGGATACATCCTCTGCTTCAAGAATATCAACACTGTTAGGAGTAGTGTTAGAATTCTCTTTATTTTCTGATGTAGCTGCAAACATGTGAATTACATCAATTTCAATGTCCTTTGTGGAAACAGATAGATCATCCCACTCATAATCATAGGAGTCTATTATTTCATCATCAGACTTGTTCAAGAATTCAAAAATAGTTACCTTATTTACTCTATTAGCCACTTGTAGATCAAAGTGTGGTAAATCGACGACATGTGAAATTGTGACTAACTTTCCCCAGTTAGGATGTGAATCCTGTTGTTGAGGTGTGTCTTCAGTAGATGTTTCTATCAATGGTATTGCTAGATCATCTTCTGTTGTTTCTTCTACCTCTTGAATAGTAGCTGGTGGTAAAAAAGGGATATGAGTGTCTTGTGGTACTCAAAGCTCGGTACATACCTTACTCCTCAATATTCAGGATAATCTATACTGACATGCAATAATCACTCATAGGTTCATTGTTCATTGTTCTATTTCCTCTTCTTCATCACTCCCTTTGTCAAAGATTGGACTATCCCTTGAAGAAGGGTCTTCAGTTTTATTATTGAAACCTAGCCCTATTTTATCTTTTGTGTCCCTAAATTCTAGGTGTATAGGTTCAATAAGGCCTTTTCCTTTGTCTCCCAAAGGTCCTTTTCCTTTATACCCCATTTGTTTGAGTAGATCGTATCCTTTACCATAATTTTCTGGGGATATTTCCACATGTTTTACCTCTGTTTCCTTGGGTTCCCCCTGGTAAAGCCAGGCCAAGACTGCTTGTTCTTCACTCTCATCCCCTTGGGAGGTAGATTCTTTAACCATACTAGTTGCTTTGTGAATTTATGGCTTCTTAGAGGTAGTGGGTGTGAAATATGGGGAAGGTTTCCCATAGGGTATTGGTGACACTGGAAGTTCTATTAACGAGGGGGTCATGTCCAACTTGTATTCTCCCATGCCAGTTTCTTCAAGTTTTAAGGTCTTTCCAAAGCCTTTCATAACCATGTCTTTGGTAGTCTCAGGAACAATCTCATTTGAAGCTTCTTTGTTATGTGGGACCATACTACCTGCCTTAATATTGTTGCAAGTATAATTGGCATCTGTGGGAATTGTCACTTCCACCCCATTATGTATGAATTTGATACATTGGTGGTAATTAGATGGTACAACGTGCATTTAATGGATCCAAGGTCTTCCTAATAGTATGTTTTAAGCCATGGGTAGATCTAGAACTTGACATATGACATTCCTTTCAACCGACCCGATTTTCATGGGTAGAATAATGAGACCTTTAGAGGATCTCTCTTCTTCATCATAAGATCTGATAGTGATTTTGCTTCTAGAATCAATAGTTTATTCTGAGAGACCTAGTTTCCTGATTAGATTAATGGTATAGATGTTCAACCCTATGCCTCCATCTATAAATACATGTCTAACATGGGATTTATGAATGAGGACTTCAATATGCAGGGGTTGATTATGCGGATGTGTCAATGATTTATCATCTTCTTTAGAAAAAGAGAGGTAATGTGGTGCTGAGATGTGATTAACCATTGCTTGGAATTTTTTTACATCAAGATCCTTTGGCACATTTTCCACATGTAGGGCTTGTTCAATAATTTCCCTATGCACCAAGGAGATCTTAAGAAACTCAAAAATGGAAATTTGAGTAGAGGTTTGTTGCAATTGATCCACCAAGTTATACTTAGCTACAGGAATAGTAACTATTTGTTTTGTTGCTAGCTTGGGGATAGTGACAATGGGTATTTTGGAAGTTTTTGCAGGTTTTGATGAGGAATTGGGTCCTTTGATCATGACTTGTGCTTGACTTCAAGTCATAGCATTTGATTGAGAAGATGTGTTTTGAACACCTTTTATAGTGACCACATTATTTGATTAAGTTTTCATGTCTAGCATGTTGATCACATTATCATTTTTAGAGTAGGCATAGTTCACTTCATTTCCTTTTCCTTTAGATGCTTCCCCTTTCTCGTAATTAGGGAATGACCTGTTAAATGTTGTATGGTCTTCATTAGTGGTGTGCCCTTCCACTTTGATCTTGCCTCCTTCAATAAGCTCTTGGATAACATGTTTGAGTTTAATATAGTTATTAGTCTTGTGTCCTTTGTTCTTGTGGAAGACACAATAGGAATTGTCATCCCATCATATTGGTTTAACTTCCGGTTCCCATGGTTTGGAATCTGGGATTTTGAGAACTTTGTTGTCTAACAACATCTTCAAAATAGTTTCAAGAGGTTCCCAAAGGAGTGAATGTTCTTTGAGGTTTGGAAATCCATGGCCATCCTTTTTTTTTCTATTTGTTTGCTTTAGGTATGGAGGTTTTTATCTTGGCATCCTTACTTTCTTGCATGCTATTTGTCAGATTGAACACTATTGGTTTAGGATTAGCATTGGACGCATCTACCACTCCATCGTTAACAACATTTTTGTTTTGTTTCTACAATTTAGGCTTGTTGTTTGAGTTGGTAGACTTTTTTTCACTTTGGAGAGTGATTTCTCCCTTTTTAACCATTACTTCTTTGACATGGATGGCATTCTTGATCATCCTATCAAAGCCAGTGGAATCTTGCATTTGTAATGCATAGTTCAACTCAGGTATCAAGTTATTAACAAAGATCTCCATATTTTTTTATTTAGGAATAGCCCTCAAATATCTTGCAAATATTTTCCTCCACCTTTGTAGAAAGTGTGTAAAGGATTCACCAGTTCTTTGTTTAGTGTTGCATAGATCCATCATAGTTACATCATGTTGTATATTATAGGAGTAATGCTGGATAAATCATTAAATTAAGTCCTCAAAATTTTTTACCTTAGGTGTAAGCTTTGAGAACCACTCCATGGAATTTCCACCTAGGCTATGTGGAAATATCCTCATGAGGTATGTAGGTTCATGCATGTACTCTATGCTTAGAGTGCAAAACTCTCTCACATGGTCATGCAGACCAGTCTCTCCTGTATATTTGTCATATTTTGGCCTTGCCATGTTGGGAGGAAATGGGACCATATTAATACCTTTATCGAAAGGAAAAGGACAAATGGAATCCAAAGAGTATTTTGTCTTGGGTTTAGCCTTCTCTTTTTTGAGATTTGCAAGCTCAGTTTGCATCAAGGTTAGTTGTTTGGCGAGAATAGAGATGGGAGTTGATACCTCTTTTTCTTTCATTTGTTTAACATCATAATATTTAGGTAATTTTACGCCTGTGGATGCTAGATGGAGAAATTATTTCTCTTTTTCCTCGTCAATTATCTTTTCCAATGTATTTTGGAATTTCTTTCTCTATTTGAGTTTATTGTATTCTTCTTCAGTGATGTCTTCCTCACTGTTTGAACCAAACAAAGGACAGTCAAAGTGTTTCTCTTCTTCATCATTTCTATCTTTGTGCTTTTGGTTCTTATCATTGTCATATTCCTCAAAGGCCTTAATCCATTTGTGAGTGGGTCTTTCCATTTCTGGAGAGTCTAAATTGAACAGGGAACTGCGAGATGTTTCTCCTTGAAAGTGTAGTGATCTAGGAGGTACTTTCAATTCTTTAGAAGTGTACTTGTTGCGTCTTGTGTTAAGCATGTATTTGTATCTCAACTTCATCAAATTTTCCTGATAGTATCAAGTAGGGTCTCAAATCATTCAAGTGAGTGTGTCTAGGTAGAGGTATCATTTGAGTTTTGGTGGAAGTAAATGATTCCAGTGTTAAAGGGTTAGAATGCCCTGATAGTGAGCTGGGAACCAAGATTTTTTTTTTTGAAAAGTGCATAGACCACACATATTGAGACTGATTGTGAGAAACTGACAAGACATGCAAGGTAGACATTTGAAAAATTGTTTTGAAACAAAAATAGAGAGACCATAAAAAGAAACAGGGATAGACTAATGAGCCAAAAGGGTATCTAAATAAACTAACTTTCTCTAAGAGGAAACTATGCAAGTGCCCACTCTCCTAGATGTGACACTCTATGTACGAGCCTTTACAAAGCTAAATGTGAGCCTAAGTATACAAGATGTGATCTTTCTCCCTAAAAATGATGCAAGATTTACTAGATGCAATCTTGCACACCAGATGCGAGCCAGGATTTTTGTGTTGTTTTAGAAATTTGGTGTCTGATTTGTCTTGAAGTTCATGCAAATTTGTCTGATAATGAGTTTTTTTTTAGTCTTTCTAGTGAGTGAAAAGTACAACATGTAGCCAAAGGACTGATTTTTGTTGCTTGTTTGGATGATTTATCTTGTTAGTGAACTTTCAGTTATGTCAAGCAAATTTGCATTGTAAAGGGTGAATATACACATTCTTATGCCCTATTTTCTAGGTAGAGGATGAAAATCCTTGCTGGTTGACTTAGGTACACACTCAAACGCTAATCAAAATATGGCCATCACCAAGTACACAATGGCTCCATTCATGATGCCATATTAGCTGACTCCAAATGCAAGTGAGGGTATGATATGATGAGTGTCTTGGGGAAATTACTTTTTGCCTTGCACAAGGATTATCACCCTTTTGTAGATGAATCAGGTAGTTTTGACTACAAAGTTTGTTTGTTTATGATCGGGAAATCCATTTAAAACTGTCTCTTATACAATTGCACAAGTAAAAATTAAGGCATATAGCACTATGAGTACTCAAATATGTGTAGTCTCGCAAGAAAGATTCAAGCGGCTTTGCTATACACATACCCAAGCATGTTCAAGGAATGATGTTGAAATTTTGGGAACAAAACTGACTCCGTCTTCCGAGGCTTTGGCCTACGAGGAAGCAATTATTTATAGTCAATTGGAAGGGTTGGTGTAAAACTTGTCCTCACTTGTGTCATTCCCAGGAGATTTTTTTCTGAATCAGCAGGCCCTCTACTATTAGAAAAGTATACAAAGGATTAGCAAGCGTAGGATTTCTAGATTTTTTATTCTTTGAAAGAAGAAGAGCATACTTTCCTAGTCCATGCCATTTTCTCCCAAAACACTCCAATCAATGTTCATTCCCTCAAGCTATTTGAGCTTGATTTAAATATTCCTAAATTATGAAAACATAGTACTTTGAAAGAAAAGTTTGATTGCTCAGTTTCCCCAAAATTAGGTGATTTTCTTGTTCAATTACTATTTCCAAAATTTAGAAAATGAAGTTGTTCAATTTATCCCACAAAATTTAATGCTTTGTGTTGTTCAATTACTTCACCAAAATGAAGTTTAAAAAGTGAGTTTGTTTTCCCTGTTTAGTTACCCCAAATTTCTTTCAAGCTCTAAATCAACATTTGATTTTTTGATTTTCCTTTAAAGGAAAAGGGCATACTTATCTAATTGATTTAATAAATGATTAGAAAATGTTCTTAGTTTGAAAGACAAAATTAAGTGGATGTCAAGATAAGGGGATGGCAATCTGTAAAACCACAAGTCAATATTATTTTTCCAACTTCTTTGAACAAGAGAGTCTCTGACAGTGATCTGCAAACACAAGTTAGGCTATGAAAATATCAAAGACAACAAACAAACAAATGTTAATGGTTAGATTTTTCAATTTTCAATAACAAAAACCAGATGCGGCCCTATATTGACCAGATGCGATCTAGTATCTTAGATGCGATGAAATAATCTAAAAGTAATGAAATGCATACCAGATGTGAGCCTTTACCAGAAACAACTCATGATATATGGGATGCGAGCCTAGATTCTACGACACGAGGGCATATCCTGGATGCGAGCCTTTATCACCAAAAATGAGCCTGTGCCTGAAACCTATAAAGACAAATTATTGAAATATGGATGCAAAATGAGGCAAATTCTAAAATCGAGTCCAACAGTGGGTGCCAAAAATGTGTGTGTGATTTTATGTACCTGTTAAGAAAGACACAACACTTCAATAGATCATTATATTAGTGAAAAAACATAAAACGCAAGGGTTTCAAACTAAACACTAAAACTGATCTAGTGCTTCCTATCTAGGAGGAGTTTGAAGAATGCCATAATCAAGCCCTCATATTATGCACAGATCAGTGACATATACAACCTAAGAATTAAAGGTTTGAATAAAAAATAATCTAAATAATCAAGAAACATGTATATTAGCTCTAAGATTGAAGATAAAAACTATGCATAATGACAAAGCTAAGATGCAACATGATTTCACAATAATCTTAACAACATAACAATGCTTTCAACTCTAAAAATTAAGGGCCATTTGAGCTCAAAAACTCATTCTATTTATAGAAGAAATGTGGAGAGAGAGGGGACAAGGCCATTAATGGAGGTGTAAAAACCATAATGGTGGTGTAAGAAGCATTAATGGTGAAATGCATTAATGAGGCATGGTGGAAGGCATATGTATTAAATGCAAGCATTTAAGAGGCATGGTGAGGGTTTAAGAAGCATGGGTGAGCATTTAGGGTCAAGCTTGAGAAGTTTGACTTTTGGGAGTGGGTTGGATTCCTAATCACAAAATTAGGAATGTGACATCATTAGGAAGTGGGTTAGGATGGGATTAAGATTAGGATTAGGCTTAGCCTGGGGGGAATGGGTTGGGATGGGTTTGAACCCATGGTTAAGGTGGTTGAAGAAGGTTAGGTTAGAGGGAATATTAATGAAATGAATTATATTTAATATATTCATTCAAAAATAGGGAAATTAATTATCTAAGCCTTTTATTACTTTCTATAATTAATTAGGACTATAGCCAATTAATTAGATTAATTTAGGCTAGAAGATAGGTTTTTGAAAGTGATGAGGTATAATAGGGATTTCATTGAATTCCTTTTAAATTAATTACCTTAGCCATGTTTTTTATTTGAATTTATTTTAATTAAATTGATTTGATTTGATTGGCTTAGGTGATTAATAAAATTTAGTGATTAAATCACTTAGGAGATTAAATTTGATTTGAATGAATTATGCTAGCTGATTGAAGAGTTGTCTTGACATAATTGGGGGTATGATCATATTTAGGGAAAATAGGGTCTATGGTCAAAGAATACCTAATTAGGGTGGTTACAAAGCCCAGATCTATTGTCAATTATTGTTCTACGAATGATACTCTGATTGATAGAAACATCAACCATAAGATCATCATATTGATTCTGCACCTCAAGCGAAGGTAAATCATCATCAATAAACACAATAGGAGGTATAGAAGGCATAGTATGCATGCACTCCAAAAATGAATTAATATTCTCTTGATTAGGAGGTAGAGAAGGAAGAGTAGATAAATATTTTTGTAATGCCTCTTGATATGTAGGAGAAGTTTGAAGTAATTCCCATAAAGATATCTTAGCTGGAGTAGCGCGTAATTGCTCAACTAAGTCATACTCCTTAAAGGAAGAAGGTAACCTAGGTGCTTAAGGAAGCATGATTTGAGAAGGAGGTAAAGAGGCTATGATAGTAGGTTGAGGATTATTCCTTGTGCGATAAGCATGTCAAATGTAATCTGTATTATCAAAGAAATCCAAAGGATCTTTAGGTTTAACCATGATAGTTATTCGAGGACATCCTTTTACCATCATCAAACATATAGGGATAACATTATAGGTGCCTCAATGTTGCAAATAGTGGAACATGAAGGGAACCATGCACACACCCTGAGGTAAAGTTTAATTGGAGAAATTGTGAAGGAGGATGAAATTTGAATAGGATCCATGGAGATCTCATTCGAACCATTTTCATTCTCACTTCCATGTACCTCATTAAGGGATCTATCTTCTTGTGTAATAAAAGCCTCATCAAAGTATTCAAAACAAAAGCCATACATGATGAACACAAAATAAAATTACAAGCATATAAATGTTTTTGTGGTTTTAAAGAAATTTTGTAAATTTTTATGTATTTTTGAATATAAATGCAAGAGCATAAAAGAAAACTTAATTCTATATGAATGCAAGATCTAATATGAAATGTAAATCTAAAACCAAAGAGAAAGAGTTTTCTATCGCGGGTTCAGCAAAATGTAAGGTATGAATTTGGGTGGTCTCCTAAATAAGGTTTGAATAATAGATATTTGCATGTAAAAGAGACCCTATGCCATAATCAACCATTTACATTTAATTGTATTTGATAAGGGGTGTAAATATGGAAATGAAAGAAAAGAATAATGGAGTAAAATACCTACCTCACATCATACAATATCTAGAAATACCATTTTTGTGAAGCCTGTGTTGAGTTTCTAGAAAATCAGAGACTAGATATCAAATAGAAATGCAGAGAAGGAGAAATCCTAGAAATCTTTTTCCATTCCAACATAGTTCCAATTTTAACCCTCAAGTCAATGTCACCATTGAACTAGAATTTCCGATTCTGACCTAGGGAAGAATCAACCTAATAAATTATTTGACAGGAAATCTATTTCTAGATCCCAAAAATTTTCCAAAAAGGTTATTTGAATCTGCACTCTGATGCGCTGTTTTGAATATGTACTTCCCGAAACAGCACCTGGAAATATCTAAAAAAGTGGGGTTTTGGGGTGGCTATATAGGGTTTTGTCTTAGTCAAACCCCCATTTTTTTGATCTCCACCTCCACGAATATCCAAATATAGTAGAATGTATGTGTGTGTGTTTCTCTTGGAAAGAGCTTTGAATGTGTAATGTCAAGATCTAATCCTCTAGATTAAAACCCTAACATGAATTGAAAATGAGAAAACAATGCATAGATTTGAATATGATAAAGAAAGCATATCAAGCCCCCAAGGCTAAATTATTCCTACCAAATTCACAATTCGTAGTTACTACCCCATGATAGTATCTTTTGAATGCTTGAATGTTGAAAATGGTGGATCCAAGAAGAAGGGAGGAAAGAAGATTCTCTCTAGCTCCAATGAAGATCCACAATAGCTTGTCCACAAAAATGCTTGTATGTATCAATGCATCATCATATCTTTTCCTTCTATTTAATCCTCTTTCTTTATTACATCATCATCATGTCATAATCATAATTGCATCATATCATCTTACGATTTTCTCTCATGACGAAATGAAGGCAAAATAGAGTGTTTATATATAGATCTCAATATAGACCTAATAGGGCAATGCAAGGGACCCAAATTCAAATTTTACTTTGAATTATGGTCCAATTACAATTACTAACCAAGGAGGGGATCTATTAATCCAAATATCAGGGAAAACACTTCTGCATCCAGACCGAGGGAC
Organism: Thuja plicata; assembly: GCA_018584345.1. NCBI lineage: Eukaryota > Viridiplantae > Streptophyta > Pinopsida > Cupressales > Cupressaceae > Thuja > Thuja plicata. The sequence goes on from MU226675.1 coordinate 330,292, forward strand.
CTATTTTCAAGTTTAGAACCCCGATAAGCTTGAGATTTGAAAGCAGGGACCAACACGTGACATAGGTCAAGGTCGATCTCAACCTTGACCTAGGTCAAGGATGACCTCAACCTTGACCTAGGTCAAGGTAAATGTCTATTCTAACCTAGGTTACAACTAACCTCAACCTAGACCTAAGGTTTTAGGCTGGTCTCCTTGGGAAGTGTGTAGGATTTCCAGCTCAACTAGGGACCTAGGAAGGTGAGAAAACACACAAGAATGCTGGATAGAGGCACAGAGGCGAAAGAGGAGGTATGATGAATATTAGGAGAGCCATTTCATAGGTTCTACCTAAAAATAAAGCCACAGAGAGGGAAATCAAGGAGGATCCATAGGATCCTAACCCTAGTTTCATCTAGAGATGCAGAATCAAGTGCATATGCATCCTAAATGAAAATCTAATGTGCAAGTGTACTGAACAAGGGTGCTAAACCTACCAAAATGGAAGTGCTTCAATTTTTAAATGATATATAGTCAGACTTAAGAAATTATTTGTTAGATTAATTTATGTATGTTGGATTTCATAAATTATTCTAATAGGTACTTTATCTTTGCATTTTTTGTTGGAAATGGAATTATATTTTGTTAGTAATTTTAAATGATAAACGAATTTGCATAATGAATGTTATAAATTTGTTTATCACTGGATTTTGCATTAGGTTTTTCTAAAGATGTATCTATCATTATGTTATCACTCGATTCTAAATTAGTGCTTTCTGAGTGTGTATTTCATGCCATGACATACTATTTTGGATGATTATGAAATGTATTGTGTATTCTTTCCCTCTATGAGATTTTTAGTCAGGGTATCTATTGGGGTGTTAACTTATCTTTTAGGATGTAAACCAGAGGGTTTTGGTATTTGACTCTACATGGTGTCTTGTGAGTGATTTCCAATGCATGTTTCCTATGATGTTGGTTTGAATGTCCTTCCTGAACCTAGTGTTTCTGAACTCTTGTTATGTGATCCTTTGAGAATGTCTCATGTTGTTATGGTTAATTAAGAACCAGTAGCTCATATATGGGTAGGAACTAGTTTATGAGTTTATGAGATTATTTATGACATTGAGCTTAGGGGGTGGTTAGTTAGGTGTATCTTAGGGGAGTGGCTTACAATAGGATTTTAGGGCCCAAAGAGGCCAGTACCAGGGTGACCTATCGTAAGTTATTAATAAGTGATAATGTAATGATAAAACTTGAGTTAACATTAAATACAAGATTGATCATGATGCCTCGCTTATGTCTTGAGTGCTAGTACAGACTGAGGATAAGAATAAGTTGATACCTAGAGAGTAGGTATGGTTAGATTCCTCATATTTGTGAGAGGGTATTGTAGCTCCACATGAGTCATGTTGAGCATCTGGGCCCCAGAGTGGCTAGTCCAGGGTAACTCAAGTGATTGACCATGTGATGACACTACCATCTAATGTAGCCTAAGTCTCCTCCATAGGTCTCACTTTACCTTTTATGGTTGTGGTTCTAGAATTTGGATTTTTGGTTTTAGTGGTTGGTTCATGTTGATGTTTTGGATAATTTATGTATGTCCTTTATCTTTGGATGGTGTACCTTTATTTTGACCTTGGATCTCTAGTGTGTCTTGATCTTTCCTATCCTTATACTTTTGCTTTAGTCTTTCTTTATTGTTTTCCCATGTGTGAGCTTGATTTTATCTCTTCAGCATGGTGGGAGTGGATCTTTGGTTCCATGAGGTCGGGTGGTAGTGATTCTTACTAGCATTGACATCTGACAGTTCTTCTTCATGCTTAGATGATCCTTGTTGTAGGTCTATATTATTATTATTCTTCTTATGGAGATTTGTTCAATTTCATGATTTGTATATTTGTAACCATATGTGTATATTGGTTGACATCCTTTCAAGGATGTATTTTGTTGTCATGTATTGTTACATACCATGCGACTTGTGTAGTGGATGATTGATTCAGTTGTATACCTTGGGTATCAAATATATATGTGGTCTTATTATATGAGATGTATATTATTGGATTCAATTGATGTATCCATTTTGTTAATTATTTATACTTGTTCTTCATAGATTATTTTTCTTAAGTAATTCTACGTCAAGGAACCCTCAAGATTTGTAAACTTTATTGTGATGTGTTCATATGTATGTTATGTATCTCATTGTGTTTCTTCTACGTTGTTATCATTATTATTTGTAAAAAAATTTAAAAAGTTATCCTGTTAACTTAGTGTCATGTTTAGGTTAGTTCTCCTAGGTTACCTGGCAGGGCATTACACTTGGTATCAGAGCCAGGTTTCTACGCTGGGAGCTCTGGGAAATTTTTACATCCATGAGTTGTTTTTTTGTTTAAAACTTGAAAACAAACATAAACATGAAACTCAAATGTATTTAAAACTATTGCTTTATGATTATTTTCTCTCTTTTGATGTTATTTGGTTTTGAGTTGTCATTTAGTTCCTTTGGTTGCTTAAGGTATGGAGTCTCTTGAGTCTAGAGCTATTTCTAGGAGCCTTGATTAGGATTAGGTCATCAAGATTCAACACCTTGTCAAAGAGCTTGATGACCTCACTAAAGGAGGATTTTGAGTCTTCCAATCCTGAGATTTTAGGGATGCATTTTATAAGGCTATGTTGGTTGAACATGATCATGTAAAAAAATAAGGTGAGAAAATCTCTCTTGATCATAGTGGTGGTCAGTTGGTGGTGCAATCTAGTGGACCTACTTCTAGTTATAGAGGTAATTATTATCAGTGAGATGGGAATTATAGAGGTCCTTCTACCTTTCCAAAAGATAATCTATCTCAGCAGTAGGGAGAAATCATTCCTCCTACTTTTAGTGGTCCTCAGATTAGGAACTTCTGTGATATTCAGCGCAAATGGACAGTTCAGACAGTGTCAAGTGTGTATCAGGATGTCAGTAGGGCTAGTGTTTAAAATTCTAGTGCACCTTCAGTTAGAGGAGGTGGTAGTAGAGGAGCTTGTTTTTCTTATGGGAACCTTGGTCACATTGCGGCCAATTATCCTCAGCGTGCAGAGCAGTCCTCGGGACAGAGGCCAGTAGCTATTGAACATATAGTTGGGAATGTTGGTATGTCTCATTGAGTGTATGCAGTGTTTGATCACCCTCTAGCTTTGTATCATGCTCCTATGAGTGGGGTTGCGAGTAGAGGACCAACAACTAGTTTCTGTATTCCTTCAGTAGGGTATTATCCCCGGTGTTTGAATAAAATATCAGGGAAGGGTCTTATGGGACCCACACGTTGAGTCATTTGTGACTCAGTATGATGATTTGAGTTGAGAGATTCATATCTCTATCTTTGTTGTAGGCTTCCAGGAGTAATCCTAGTTTTAGGGGAGGAGGATATAATACCCACCCCTTAGTTTTCTTTCTAGTTTTAGTTTCCAAACTCTTTTAGGCCATATCATGTATGTGTTGTTTATTTCAGATGGTTTTGAGGATATTTATGTATTACATTTCAGTATGTTATTGATTCATTGCATGTTGTTAGTTCCTTTTCTTGCTGATATAAAAATACTCTCAGAGAGCTTGCTCTATTTATTCCAGACACTGACCATACAAGATATAGAATGACAGAAACAAGGTTTTTTAAACCTCCTAAACTTTGAGATCCATAAACTCGTGCAAGATTACCCTTCTAACTCAGAACAATCAAATCACTAAATTATTCCAGTAGAATATGAATGGAATTAAATGAGTTGATCACTGTAACATTTATTGAAACAAACCAAACATAAAAGTAAAGATCAATTTTAATAGTGATAGTCACCTAATTCAATGGAGGAAAGACCAGTGCTTAATCCTAGGGTATGGAGTCACTGCTGCATAAATTTAACCCTCTTACTCATGAACAGAAATTTAAGACAACTATAGAATCTGACATAAACATAGACATACCTTATATATATATCCTCACACATATAACAAATTAATTCATCAAATTCATTATAAAACCTGAATCCCATTAAAAATACTCCTAAGGAAATTTTAATCTTTCCTTGAAAGAACCCTAAAATTATTTCAAAATCTGCCTAACAGATGCATAAATTTAACATTCCTCAAACATTCAATTTACATAAAATTCAGAAAACCATAATGAAGAAAAAATGCTCATCATATGTTTCAGAAACTATTGATGGATATCATTTGTATTCATGACCAAAATTGCTATTACAATCAGCAGTATTTCAAAACCCCAAAAACACATATAAGTCTTAAACCAGAGTTTGTATATTAAACTTGTACTTCCAAATGAAAAATAGCTATCCCTTTCCTAGTAGTCTTGGAATCCTTTTATAACTAAGGATGAAACAAGCTACAAACTAACTGGGAAAGATTCACAAATATTTTTTAACAACAAATTTGCAGTTAACATAAAAACAAAAGCTGCAACTGAAAACAGGTGGCAAAAGTTGGTAAAGTCTGAATAAGGTTTGTTGATGTAATTTGATAGTATCCTCTTCATCCTTTCAGCTTCGCTTCACACCTTTTACCTCTTTGGCGGTGGGTCAATCAAAAGTATTTACCTATTCCAGTTTGGCAACAACCTCTGTCCACCTGGCATCAATGGTTGTCCTGGCCTCTGAAACAAATTTTGCCATATCTCTCTCAACCTTGAAGAGGTTTTCAATCAGTTCATTGTAGTATTGAGCATTTACATCCTTCTCTAGGCGCTACTTCATCTCCTCATCTATAAATATCCCATAAAATCCATCTGTCCAGTCAGATTGTGGCTTCAGAATGCCAACTTCATCATATATTTTTGGGATCAAGGGAGGGCACTGGTCACCAAATAGTTTCAATTTACCTCTTATCAAGTTAGCTTTGCCATTCAAAAACCATATGTATTATTTACCTCATTGATAATTTCAATGGTATCTATGATTTTGTCAGGAAAATCATCACTGTATAACATGGTTGTTTTTAGTTTATCCATGAGCCTATCTCTTCCTAACCAAATCTTGAATGTGGGCTCTAAGAATGTCATGGATTCAACAACTACCTTTGATGCTTCTTGGAATGAGCCATATAGTGTATACACTATGTCAGTCTTCTGCTTCAAAACATCAATTCGATGTTGAAGTATGGGAAATATGATAGACATGACAATTATGCTTTGTCCCTGTGACAATTCCTTGGACTGGTCTTCTGCCAATGCTGAATTTTATTTTGCCTCTATGGCAACATCTATTTCAATTTTTTGTATTTCCAGAGGGACTGGAGTCTTCTCTCTTTTACTTTCCACTAACTCCTCCTTCAACTTAGCATTTTCTTCCTCCAACGTGTGGTTCTGAACCACCACCTATTCATGCTTTTTTGCTAAGGCCATCATCTGTCCAAAAGTTGTTTCATACCTCTTAGACATGTCACCAACCTTTTCCAGGGTCATGAATGATAATTCAGTCATTAACTGAGCTATCTCAGTGTCTATAGTATTCTGCAAATTCCAAATCATTTTGTCTGCCTTCTTTTCTTCTCTTATAGTCATGATTAGAGGCTTTTGTGTAGTAGGGGCCAATGACCATATAGCCAGAGTCTTGGATTTAGGATCAAATCCTAATCCTTTCAGAACTTCATCCATCTCAAACTCTATTTTACATAGGGGATCTTCTTGTCTCCTGATCTGATCGATGATAAATGTGGACTGTAAGTCCCAACAAGGCATCAACATTAATCCACTATTTTGTACCAGTAATCTGGCCTGCTCCACAGTGATTAGTTCACTCTCAGGATCATAATCCTGGAGTGTCTTCACAATCTCTTCATTTTTGTCTACATTTTCTTCACCTGTGGTTAATCCTTGTCTCAAGTCCTTTTGTTTCAACTTAATCAGAAAAGTCTTGAACTCTTTAGAATTTATGAATTCATCATCTTTCATGAATTCATTGGCTATCATGACTCTCTCATAATCCTTTTCAAATAAAACCATTTGGTTGTCCCCTTGGCCTTCAGTTTGTGGCTCTTTTTGCAGTTGTCTTTTTAGCATTCTAAAATATTTTCCATGTTCAGTAACCATAGCCTTGGCCATACTTTTTTTTCCTGCATCATCTTGTGTTCTTTCTTTTGTTTTTTCCTGGGTGGTTCTCTAGCAGAGGTAGCTTCCACACCAGCCTCTTCTTCTTCTTGATGCTCTTCCTGTTGTTGTTCTTGATGTTCTGGGTCATGCAATGCAACAAGAATTGGGGACCCTTGAGACTGTGCATCCTTAGCACTAAACTATGTACCTATGCCATTAAAGTGTCATAGGATTTAAGCATTTCCTCTATCCTTTGTAAGTATGGGAGATCAGGGAAAATACCAGAGAAATTATTGTCTGACTCTTTCCATTCAGCTTCTACCCTAAGGAGGTCATTCCATTTCCTTCTCCTCTCTTGGACTTCATGCTTATTTAATTTGTTCCTCGCAACATCTTCATCATCTAGTAGCTCATGAGATTTAATCTTTTGCCAAGGAGTCATTCTTTTTAGGGCTATTTGTATAAACTATTCCAGATCACAGAACCTGGCAATTGTTGTAGACATTATATATTTCTTCAAGAAGTCATTAATCAAGTCAAAAAATCTTTTCCCAATGGAGAAGTCACAACCTACCCATAATCTAGGGATAAAATTGCCCTTTCTACATCCCTCTAAAAATTCTTTATCAACCCAAGTGATTTTCCAAATAAATTCTAAAAATGCAATCCTAAGAGGAACAACCTTGGGGAGGATGTGAGGTGGTTGTGTACAACCATACACTCTTCAATGATAGTAATATAATCAAAGAAGAAAAATTCACCCCAATTGTGAGTAATAGGCCAGTTTGGAACAAATTCCCAAGGTCTCAAAACTTTTCTAACCTCAAATGGAAGTCTATGCCTATTTGTTCCCAATAAATCAAAAAATGGATCTACAATCCAATTACAAAAACATAAAAAAGATGAGTTGACGGATGAACTATCCCATACCTGGGTCCATCTTTGGATTGGTGCATCGAAACCATACTCTAAAACAAATAATTCAAGCTCTTTATCCATAGATGCCCTGTTAAAATATAGAATCATATACATCAGATGAGAATAACGCTTGAAGGTAGGTACTGGAGCATCCGACTGTATCTCCACTAATGCAGCATGAATATCATCAACTATGTATCCCACATAGTCATAATCAGTATTGACCTCTGAGTGCTGAATGTTCATGGCCATCATGAGTACATCTTGAGGCACTGTAGAATCTCCATCAAAACCTAATACTCTGGTCAAGGCATATACTATGTATTTTATGTAATGGTGAAATAGGGATAAGTCAAAAGGTGGTTTGAGGTTGTCTGGGATTTTCAAAAGGTGCCTATCTACCCTAGGCATGAATTTGGGCATTTCATATTTCTTAATCAAATTCTCTCTCTTGCTATAATCTTCCTAAATCTTCTTTAAATCAATATCTGTGCACAATGTACCAGTGATCCCAAAAACTTCTGCCACTGACCTATCTATGGAAATTAAGGTCTCTTTATTTTTCTTCCTGATTACCCTAGCTACTGGGCAGTAGTTCTTAGAAAGTTCCCTAATAGGGCCTATGTCAACGTAAACATCAGGTACAATTAATTTTTCCATATTCAAATCCCAGTGGTTGCAAATGGGGACTTCTTTAACCCTATTATTCCAAAAATAATGGAAAAAAGTATTACTAGAGTAATTTGGAGTGACTGGGTTTCTACATTGGCACCATCTGTCTTTCCATTTATCCCAATTTGCACTATTTGTATTCAAAGTCCCAGGAAGCAACTTAGCAAATTCTTCCACATACTTTTTGGGTGTAACCTCCTTCTTCTCAGACCCATGCGAAGCAGTGCTAACAATAGCTTGACTCATTTTTCCTATTCGAATTGGTATCTTAGACAAACTATTTCATACAAACAAGCTCTATCACTCTTTACAGAAAATATTAGGATGTAGAATTGAGAACTGTACAAAATCAAGCTCAATCATTCAGACTTATAGTCATCAAATTGGCATCTTGTCCAATTGAATGCCAAATTCTTGCACTTGTAGTATCATGTGGTCATCTCTCTATAACTAATGCTGCCATTAATTCACAGTGTATGATCCCTGCTAGAAAAGAGTACACACCTTTTTTCTTTTTTGCCCTCGTAAGCCAGAAATGAGCCACATGTCAATTAGTCACCAACTCTCTATACCTTTATTAAATTCAAATTTGTCCTCGCGAGTGAGGAATAAGACCTTTCCTTCTATCAGTCATGTACTTGCACTCTATCTTTGCTTTGGCTCATATGCTTCATGACTGGGCAATGACCTAACTAGCAACTTCATCATTTTACAATCGCGCACTCACTATCCCTTCATGCTTTATATTTATACTTGAGAGAGTAAGAAACATCACTTTTCTTTTCATCAATCTCAGACTCGCCACTCAGAACTTTACTTTCATTGAAACTCTGCAAGTGAGGGACATGATCTTTATTACTCAGTCACTTCTCAGTCGCACACTTGCTGACCTATATTTATCATGCTTTGCGCTTGAGCGAGTGAGAAGTTTTTCAAAACAATCATACATTAATTTTTGGTTGCACACTCGCCATGGCTTTCTGATTTGTCTTTATACCTCAGTGGGTGAGCAATGACTATTTTCTTTATGCATTTTACTTAATAGCTCACTCGCACTACAAGATATTCCAATTCATAAGCATTAGCGAGTGAGCGATGACCCTTTTTTTATTATAGTCGCATACTAACTGCTAAGATTTCCTTATAGATGAATCCTTTGTGACTGAGAGAGTTCCTTCATCACACCTTCATAATGTATTAATCGCTCGCTCACTAATCTCTCTTGACTAATCTTTCTTGATGAGTGACTGAGAAATAACTTTCTACTTTTCTTCATCGCGCACCCACGAGCATCTTTTCAGTTGACTTTATACCTGAGCGAGTGAGCGATAGCCTATCCTTTCTTTCATCGTGCACTCGCGAGCTTAAAATTTGAAACAACAAATCATTGGTGAGTGAGCAGGAAAAAAACTGAACATTTAGTCACGCACTCGTGCACTTTATAAACACTACATATTTCTTGTGTGACTAAGCAACAAGGACCATCTAAGAATGAATACATAATGCATCGCGTATTCACACTTAACTAAATATAATAGTTAAGACCTACGCAAGTGAGCACTATTAAAATATGAGTTCATCACGCACTCGTCATTTCAAAAGATACACATAATAACTTAGCTCAAGTGCGCGATCAACTTTAACTTATAAAACTCGCTCAGTCACACACCAAAAAGTGAAAGATCTGAAACCACCGCGATTGCACAATGTATAAAAATTTCAACTCATCGCTAGCTCACTGAACTCTTTAATATAGAACTTGATCCCCCATGAGTGAGCGACCAACAAAACAATTCCAACTTGCTCGGCCGTAGATTGACAACCTGACTTCAAAATTACATCACAACTATGCGATTAGGACAAATTAATGACCAAGTCGCTCACTCACGCACCTAACTTGACTTAACAGGACATGACCATGACTGCGTGATTCATTCCAAAACATGACTTGTCACTCACTCACTTACTTAAAATGTCACTTTAAAATATCAACGCGAGTGTGTGACTAAAGCTGAAAACAAGGAAAATTTAAAAATTTGACCATAAAATTGACATTTTGACATGCAACCACATGGATTTTGAATCAAAAGACGTGGGAAAATTTTCCAAAGTATGGAAAATTAAAAATTTTGATATGCAGTGCTAACAATGGCTCCGACTGGAGAAAGTTAATTGCAAAATTGACATTATAAGCCAAAACTCTGGGAGACAGACCACAAACCGAAACAAAACTATACATACACACACAAAAACCACAGTAAAGCAAGGAAATCTAATCTATTGTGCATGGAAAAATAAACCTCATGAGAAATAATGCTTCAGGAATTGTCCATGCACTAGAAATTCCTATACCTCACCACTTGGGTCTTCCAAAAAATAAGAATCTTGACCATGAAACCCCTGGATTACAAAAGGACCCATCCATAATGATTTGAATTTACCATGTTTTCCCTTTTCTTCTTTTCTAGAATTCCACTGTAGCACCATATCGTTTATCTAAAACTTTATTTCAGTTGTTCTTTTATCAAATAGGTACTTGGATTGCTATTGAAGTTTCATGTTTCTTTTATGTGCCTCTGCTCTTATTTCTTCTAGTTCCATCAGTTGGCCATCATGGGTTCTTGTTCTTTGAATTCCTCTTCTTGGAGAAATTTATACACTGGTAACAAATTATTTAAAGGAATTCTTGCCTGAGTTCCATAGACCATTTCAAAAGGGGATACCCTATTTCTCTCTTCACTATTACCTTGTCAGCCCAAAGGGTTAATTTTAGTTTTGAATGCCAAAACTTTTTATTTTTCTCCAAAGCTCTTTTAATGATTTTCATGATGATTTCATTGCTGGACTCATCTTGTCCATTTGCTTGAGGATGATATGGTGAGGAATAAGATATAGTAATGCCATAATCTTCATAGAAATCCTTAAACTCATCAGCCCTAAAACACATGGCATTGTCCATCACTAACTTAGTGGGAACAACAAATTCTGTCAAAATATTATCCATTAAGAAATCCATCACTACCTTGCTAGTATCCCTTTTTGATGGAATTGCCTCTATCCATTTTGTAAAATAGTCTGTAGCCACAAGAATCCAACTATGGCCTCCACTGGATTTTTCTATAAATTCCCCAATAAAATCAAGACCCCATTGGGTAAAAGATGCTTCAATAGTCAAAGGATTTAAATGTAAAGCTCCTAAAAATTTCATCTTAGAGGAAAACCTTTGGCAAGGTTCACATATTTGTACAAAAATCTGAGTATCCTTGAAAAGACATGGCCAATAATATCCATCTCTAATTATCTTGTGAGCTGTGGTCTTGGCAGAATAATGCCCACCACACACACCACTATGCATTTCATTCAAAACTCTTTCAGATTGTGATTTATCCAGACAAAGAAACAAAATTCCATCCTTATTCTTCCAAAATAAATCACCTCGTATAAAGACATACCTTTGAGCCTGCGATTTCAAATTCCTTTTTTGATTATCTGACATATGCTCTGGACATTTACTATTTAAAAAAAAAAAACACTATATCAGTATACCATGCCTGCAATTATATACTGGTCAAATTCATATTTACTGTTTGCACATTATTGACTTGATCCAATTCCATGTTTGTGTCAGTTATTATCTTGGCCAAACCCAAACCCCTTACTAATTTGGTAACTTGAATTTCTAGATTAAATTCTTGAATCCTATTGATCCATTTACACCTCTTTCCAGTAACTTTAGACTGAGACAATATGTCTTTGACTATAGCATGTGGCACATAAGCAATTATCTCTGCACAAACTAAATAAGGTCTGAAAACTTTGACTTCTTTGACCAATGCATATGCTTGTTTCTCCATTATCTCATAATTAATTTCTGCTGCTTGCAGAGACTTACTACAAAATGTTATGGGATGATCAAAACCTTCATCATCTTTCTGCAATAGTACTGCAGCAATTGTATGGAATGAAGCAAAAGAAAATATAGAAAAAGGCTTTTTATAATCTGGAGATCTTAGTACATGTACTTGTTGAATAGCTACTTTTATCTCATCAAAAGCTAACTGAACATCCTTACCCCACTCAAACTTAGTATTTTTCTTTAACAATTTAACAATGGGCTTCACTATCTCAGCAAAGTTTGCAATGAATCTCCTCACAAAATTTACTTTTCCCAGAAAAGAGTGAACACCTTTGATATTATTTGGGGGAAAGAGTTTGTTAATGGCTTCCACTCTCTCAGGATCAATCTTGACACCTTCTTTAGATACTATATGTCCCAATAATTTACCTTATGTCATAGAAAAATGACACTTCTTTGGATTTAAAGAAATCCCATACTCCAAGGCTTTAGTAAAAATCTTTTCCAAATGCTTACAATGATCCTCAGCCTTTTGGGAATATGCAGTAAGATCATCCTGATACACCACCATAATTATATTTAAAAACTCCTTAAAAGCCACATACATGGCTCTTTGGAAAGTAGCTCCTGCATTTCTCAGGCCAAATGACACTCTTACATAGACATATGTACCCCATGGGGTAGTGAAGGTTGTCTTGAATTGCTTAGATTCTTGAACCAGCACCTAGTTATAACCAGAAAAACCATCCATCATAGATAGAAAATTATAGCTAGTAACCCTTTGTAGCATTGCCTCCATGTTTGGTAAAGAATAATTATCTTTTAATGAATCCACATTGAGGTTCCTGAAATCAATACATAGCCTGATATCTCCATTTTTCTTTCTGACAGGGACTAAATTAGACACCCAAGTAGAATGCCTGATTGGTTTTATGATCCCAGCCTCTCTGAGCTTTGCCAACAGTTGCTACATTTTGGGGGCCAGCAAAGGATTGATTGGCCTCTATTTTTGTCTAAAAGGATTAATATCATCTTGTAATGGGATTTCATGTTGAAAGAGATCTTCTGTATAAGCCTTAAGGTCTTCATAAGACCAAGAAAAAACATGTTTGAAAATTTTCAGCAAGCTAATCAAATTTTTATTCACATGAGGAGCTAATTTGTTTCCAATATATGCAATCCTAGGATTACACTCTGATCCCAATTTTACCTCCTCAAATTCATCCAACTTGGCTATAGATTTTTGACACATATGACTATCATTGTCAGTAAATAATCCCTCCAATTGAGTTAGTCCTTTGGGGATTTCATTTGTCTGCAATTGCAGAATCTCATTACCAAATATGGTTTCTTTCCCATCAATAATCTCTATCAAATTATTACAGTCAATGATTTTCCCTTCATAACTATCCACACATTGAATAAAATTGAGAATGTCCTCATGAATTTCAAAAAATTTCCAATTATACACATTATCAGGAATGGCAGGCCTGGTTTTAGTTTCCATAATAGATAATCATGCTAGCATTAAATCATCATTTATCAAGGCCACATTAGCCAAAAAATATGCTATAATATTCTTAGATCTCTCTATCCAATTTACGGAAAATGCATCAAAAATTTCAATGCTATCCCATACAACATGTTTATATTGTTTCAGTCTATCATTTTTAGCACCATATCTTGATCTAATTTGAGAAATAGCTAACTCTGAATCACCAAAGACTCTTAATAAATTAATTCCATGCTTGATTGCTATTTCTAATCCCAATAACAAAGCTTCATACTCAGTTGTATTGTTTGTACATTGAAATGTCAACAGAAATGAGTACTTGAAAGTAATACCTAATGAAGAGACAAATAGTACACCAGCTCCTAACCCTTCTCTAGAGCATGCTCCATCAAAATACATCTGCCATAGTTCAAGCTGTTGCATTTCTAATTCTTCCACTATGGGATCTGTGTTTTTCAACTGTGGTTGAATTTCTTCCACCTTGGAATTATATATATCTACATCCACAAAGCAATTTAGCATGTTTGGTTCAACCTTCTCAACATAAATAGGAGACCTGGGCTCCCTCAATAGTTTTGCTTCTTTCCCATTAACAGAAATGGTAGAAAAAGACAAATCCAATTGTACATATCCTCCAATGGTTGCAACACATTGTCTTGATAAGAGCATGCCATAATGGGGTGGTGAATCCACAACCACAACATCTATTTTAAAAGTGACCTCAGTGTATGTAGCAAGTTTTACCTCTAATCCATGCAAAGTTCCTACTATAGGTACTTCCCTATTGTCCATGGCATAACATTTACCACAAGTAGTATCCACTTCTAAACCCAATTATTTCATGATCATGTAAGTCATCACATTAGCAACAACCCCTAAATCCATCATACAATTTTTTAGCAACATATTATTTGTGAGTAGTGTTACATAAAAAGGATCAGTCTGATCTGGCTCTTGAACAACTATATTTCCCAGACAGAATGGGATTCCATCTTTTTCTTCTTGCTCATCTTTCAGTTCATCATTCAAAGTAGTATTATCATCCATACCAGGCAAATCAGATAATAATGAGAAGGTTGCTTCTCGGTGCACTTTAATTTTAAACATCTCAAGTAAAGGGACAAAGACTTTCATCTGAGATAAGGCTTGCTTCATCTTAAAGGTTGGGAAATTTATGACAGTGTCAGAAGATATTTTACCTTTACTCTCTTTTAACTATCTTGTTTTTTGGTCATGAGTGGGGGTAACTTTGTTTTCTTTAACCAAGGTGTCCTTCAGTTCACCTTGTGTAGTTTCCTCACTTATGACTTCCATGATAATTGGTGAATCAGGTTTTTTCCCAATTTGATCAAATTTTCTATTCCTAAGCTGGTATGAACTTCTTTCTTGTGTCACAGGAGAAATAGTTAGAAATCTTATCTCTTCATCATTAGGCATCCCAAATTGAAAGTGTTGTAACTTAGTGCTTGTATTATTTACTGTGATTGGCATGTTTTCTTGTGGCTCTTCCTCTAAACTACCATTGTCATCTTCAACAGTAAGTGCACACATGTTTATTGCAGGTTTTTTCTCACTCTAACTTTCTTGTGTTCCAATGTTTTCATGTTGCTCCACCATACTCTGAGCTACTACACATTGATAAGGGAAATGAGGCATATTACAGGCCATGCACCAAGGAGTATTTTCCACATTATGAGCATTGTTGTTTTTCAATGGGTCAGGGATGTCTTTGTTCCTAAGATCAGTTTGTTCTTCTGACATGGGTTTTCCATCCTTCCACTAAGTCTATTGGTTGTATTCCAGTTTTTGCTGCTTTGCCCTAAAATTTTGTTGTCCTCGTGAAATTTTTTATCTCAAATCAGAAAATATGTCCCATGTTTTGAAGTATCCTTGAGAAGTTTCTACGTCTTTAGGTCAAAATCCACATGAGTAATGTAAAAAACCAATACCCTAAGCTCTGTTCTAAGTAAAATGCAAAAAATCCCTAAAATGACAATCGAGTTTCTAATTTTGCATTACCTTTTTGAAAAAATTAAGTCATGTGCCTATTTCGGGTGGTCGCCTAGTCGCTTGATCCTAGAAGCATATTCCATTTAGTTATGAGACTCCATGATTAACTATTGTCGGGATGTCTCTTGAAGAAATAGAATATTCCTTATTTGTTATGAGACTTGGCGGAACCTTTCAGTCGTGAAGTATACCAATGCAGAAACACGTCAGCAGTCAACATCTAAACAAATAGTTAAGTCATGGTGTTGCGCAAAGATTCCAGCAGTTAGTGATTTGTTATGAGACTTAGCGATTGCTACGGTTGTGGGGTCTCTAGATTAAAATGCAGTTAAGTGACATGTTAAATGTTTGTGTCGCGGAGTCTCCAAGTAAAATGATGGTTAAGCAAAAGATGTCAAGACTTTGTGACAAACTGTAGGAGTTTAGAGTATATAGCAGTCGGGTTGTCTTCGGTTTAAAATGCTAAGTCAGTGTTCAATCAGTGATTTAGAGACAAATAGTTAAAAGAGACATGTGTCCACAATGAGAAGAATGAAGGTTAGTCACGTGGTCTCCCAAAAGGAAAAGGTCATCTGGCGACTAAGAGATTAAAAGGTATAAAGTTATGTATTGTTGTGTAGTCTCCAAATGATTTAAAGCTTCTAAAATATACTCAACGACTTAGCGCAGCTGTCAAATGTTAAGTATAATAAGATCAATGGTAGTCGCTAAGTCTCCATCAAATTTGCATGATAAGAAAAAGTGCTCATGACAATGAGGTAACCTTTAGTCGCATAGTCTCTGAATTAAAATCAAAAGGTATAGGTTGTTGCGTAGTCTCTTAAAGCAACATCAAGTAGCAATTTTAATTAGTGATTGGGTGACTAAGGTTAGTCGCAGGGTCTCGTAATGGGAAATAAACACTCAGCGACTTGGCGATAAAAGTAAAAAGTAAAGATAAATTTTTAGTCGCGGGGTCTCCGGATAGACTCTAAGTTAAGCATTTCTTTTTTTTTTTTGATCGGTAAAAGGCCGAAGCCCTATAAATTTTTTTTATTAATATGAATAATTATTTTACAATGTGACCCCACTCACTGCAGGCACTGGTAGGAAAGAGTGGGGTTGAGAAAACCTCCAACCTTGCCCGAGACCATAGGTCCTGTCCTAATACAAAATTTCGTGGGCATACCCATGACTCAATAATTGTCGAGATTTTTTAAAATACATAGTTTCCATGGGCATTCCCACTACTCGATATCAATCGAGGTTTTAATAAAAATACTATCTTTCAGTGGGCATACCCATTGCTTGAGCGTATCAAGGTTAAAAGTTATATTTATTACAATGCTATTTTCTAAGGATACAGCTTTATGTTTCATACAATTAGATCGATAATTTTGTAGAATATAATTCTAGGTTCTTCAGTAATAGGTTGATTTATTCGCTTGCTTGGTATACCACCATTAAAGTACACTCTCCACCTCTTAATCTTCAGATGGAAAAATTGTTTGTCTTCCAAACAGTTCTTTGTTCCTGAAATGCATAACAAAAGAAACTTCCACCTCTAATGGTTAATCCTCATCAAGCAGTAAAAAGTAATTCCATCAATTCTTGCACTTAATTTCGATAATTACGTAGAACCAAGTGATATAAGAGAAAAGGTATTCAATCAGATTACCTTCCCCAATAAAAAGAATTATATACATGGAAGATAATTCTAAGGTAACATTACTAATCTTGCTTTAGATCATATGACCTTATATCCATGTGAAACCAATTATCAATTTAATTTATCAGGATCTAAAAGAAATAAACAAGAGAGACCCAAATAATTGATATAATGCTAACATTATTTACCTCTTAACATCAAAACAAAAAGGATATATACCTATTATATTTTTAAAACACTTTTAGCCTCTTACTCTAATACACTATCTGTCAGAATATAGAAAATGTTAGTATAAAAACTTATGTCCAAAGAAACATGGTAAGAGCAAACTATCTATCAACATGTCTAATATTCTGCCTGTTGTAAGACATATCATGGTGAAATTTCATTTAAGAAGTGAGCTAACTATATCTCTATCCTTGAATACTCTAGTTAGCAAAAGTTCCAAATGATAAGATAGACCCCTGATGCTTAAGATAAATTAAGACTGAAAAGAGTTCCAGATTATGATCCATCTTCCTCAAAAAAACCAAGCCTCTATATATATATATATATATATATAATTGGTTTCTGGATCTATATAATCAAAAAAAAAAAGTAAGAGGACTAGCACGACCCTGTTTTATTCCCAAATTAGCCTGCTTAAAGCATTCAGACAGAATGACATTGTTTAAGTTCCTCCCTATGGAAGATTTTGTCTTTCTGTTTCTTGGATAACTTAGAGCATAATTTTACAAGCCTGCTGTTTGATATGCAGAGTAATAATCATGATACCTATATGTGTTCTCCCAACACTTTGATAACTTGTAAAGGTTTATATATGAAAATATACCCAGTTAAAATTGTATATTTTCGATATATAAATCTTACAATGTATACCTAGAGATTTGCCTCTGAAAGAAAAGTTATTATATCAGAGGAACATAATTAGTTGTAAGTTTAAGGGTAGGATACTTTGGGTACATTTGTTTGCGATTATAGTGTATATGCATTAAAAGGAATTATTTTAAGCTAAGCTGAAACTAATTTTATCATCCATGAAGTGCTAATCATAATTTCATAACCTGATATAGCTATAATCTGTAAAGCTCTGAAAATGAATAAAGTTCCTGTATCTAAGTATTCATAACATCTTTGAATGAGATGAATAAAAGGCCAACCTTTAGATATGTAAGTATCATCACTTTTGTTAATGCCTGTTAATCCATTTGTTATAGAACAGAGCAGAAGTCAGTAGTGTTTCTATGCCTGTCATCCAAATAGCCACTTCCATTTAGGATAAAAGACTGTTGAAACTAAACATATCATATTATAACTATAGATCTTCATACAGAGAGTTTACAAGGTTAACAAAAATATTAACAGGAGTATCACAAAAAACCTATCATCTATAACATCCCTGAATATGAAAGGTTTCTAAAGAAGACAATTACTATTAACATATGTATACAAAACAAATCAATCCTCTTAATCCTATACCTTAAAACACAGTCTATAAGACCTATCTTAACCTATAAGACCTTGAACTGCATCTAGATTATTGATCTGAATACTTTTGGACCGCCGAGCACTTCCAGGCTTTATCTCCTTTAACCATAACCACAATACACTCAACTTCTTCCATGTCTTTCTTATGCCTCCTAGTATGTCTAGGAATCTTAGGTGCCATTATATGGAGATTTGGTGGAGCTATATTATCCAGGTCTGCTGGTATGTCAAAACCTTCCAGTCTCCAATAGTTTAGAAGCTAGCTAGTGTCCATTGTTTCCTCCAAGAATTCCTTGTATAGGAAGTCTATGTTCTTTGCCATTTCTGGCCAATGTAAATCAAATATCTCTTCATTCTTGAATGAAATAATAGCCACTCTTTGATCCTGAGGAATGTTGTCCAATTATTCCAGGTCTATCTGCATAGTAATTTCTGGATAAGGAATAGTTAAGTTGTTGTCAACATAGTGCACCATTTTTTCAAGTCCACCTAGATGATCCTCAGCAAAAATCTCTCTCGCTACCCTGATAATGTCCTCTTTTCTCTTACCAGCAAGGATGGAGAGAGAAATGAATTGACCTATTACTCCTCCATTTTTTCTATATGAATATAGACTATTAAAAAAATGATCACCAATGGGTTTTTCTACTGATCTTCTGGTGGAATCCGGCAGAGGGTTAAGGATTTGGTTCCACCTCTCCAGAAAAATGCCCCCTCTGAAAGCCATAGCCCTGACACTTTTAGTATAAAAGGTGCAGAGTCTGGTGTCCATTTTGTCCCCAGAAGAATACCACTTTCTGCAATCTTTTATATGCAAAGTTTGGACGAACCTTCTAAATAAAACCAGACACTTCCTCCTGAATATTGAGGTGTTCTTTTGATGATTACTCATACTCAAAATATAGTCTAGTTCCTAATATTGCCACTAAAAACTTTTCTATACTTAAGTCAACAAAATTGATATCTCCTAAAAATAATCCCCTGAAGATGTCGGGATAATTATGAGTATGATATGATTACTACAAATGGGCATTAGCACCCTGCTTGGTCTTTGTTTGAGCAATGACCATCATTGTGATACTTGGATTATTTTCTGCTTATCTTAGATATCACTGCTAGGTGTTTCTGAGTTAATGCTACCTTGATAGACCTTCGTATCATGATGAGAAAATTCTATTAAGAAATGTTGAAGTCAGTCTTAAAGATTACTCCCTACCAATGGTACCTTTAAATCCTTGCTCTGTTGCTATGCTTTTAATGTAATCATTATAGTACTGAGATTAAGGACCTATGCGGTGCCATATCCTACACTCATTGCTTATAAATCTATGAATTATCCATTGCTATAAGTCCTAGTCTCACCACTATAATAATTACATGCTACCAGGGCATATATACTTAAAGGTACTGCTGGTTAGTAATGCTATATTAGTCATCATACCTCGATTATTACTGACATAAGCTTTCTATTACTATTCTATTATCTATAAAGTATTCTCAATAGAAAATTTGATAAATACTTGCTATATCTAATACTTTATTAGTATCTTAACCTTTTGATTATTAATCAGTTATCGAAGAGCACATACAATTTATTACCAAGGAATAGATACTTAAAGGTACTGCTGATTAATCATGCTATATTAGTCATCATACCTAGATTATTACTGACATAAGCTTTCTATTACTATTCTCTTATCCATAAAGTATTGTAAATTACATATTTAATACTTAATTAATGTTTTAACCTTTTGATTATTATTCAGTTATCCATGAAGTATTCTAAATTCCATATTTGATAGATACTAATAGAATTTAATCCTTAATTATTAAATTCTCCTTCAGTACAAATCGAAAGGATACTAAATTATGTTGGGGATAACAATATCCAATACAATCTGATTAGGGTGAATATCAATTAATCTAAAGAGATAATGTATAATAAACTTATAGACTTCGGGGTTCAACTGATCCATTATTGTTATCCCATTAGTGCCTTGATTTGCTAATAGATCTGCCTTTGTATTGCCTTCCCTGTATGTATGCCAGATTTCATATTTAGGTATACTTTCCAGTAATTGATTGATTTCTTCTATTTTCAAATTAAGGGTCCAGTTAGGTGTCTTTTTAGCTCGGATGGCATTGATAATAATTTGAGAATCACCTTCTATTATAACTTTGGAAATGTCTAATTCTTTACAAATTCTAAGTCCCTCTAAAGCGACTTTACATTCATCCATATTGTTCGTGGTTGGATTAATGGGTTTAGAAAATTTCACAATAACCTCTGACTTCCAATTCCGGATTAACCCCCCAATACCTACTTCCCCGAGGTTACCTCTAAATGCTCCATCAAAGTTGAGTTTGAACCATCCTTCCTTGGGAGGGCTCCATTTGCATAAGGTTTTGTTAGCCTTCGATTTGGTACCCCCCTTGCCATATAAGGGTGGAATGTCTAATTTTGACCATTTATTTCTGATTTTGTTGTCCCAGCTCTTAAAAGAATCTTCATAACATAATTGGTTTCTGAGTTTACTGTTTATAATTTCCACAATTGATGATTCTATTTTATTGGTGACTGAATACCATGGTGGTTTTTGATCAATGAATATTCTTCTATTTCTTTCTTTCCAAATTTCCCAAACTAAGATTGACGGAGAAATCGTCCATATATCCTTATACAAATTGTCTTTATAAAGAGATGGCCACGCCTTAAGTGTGCTCAGTAGATCTGGTTGGAGAGCGGATTTCCATCCTAGACACTGGTGAAGCCAATTCCAACATTCTTGAGTATATGTATAGTTTAGGAGGATGTGGTTAACATCCTCAAATTGTTTCTCACACAGGGGACACCGTGATGGTCCTTCAAAACCCACCTTATTAATTATATCAGCTGTTAGGATTTTATCTTGCAAAGCTGCCCATAAAAACATGTTGGCCTTTTGGAGACAAGACTTATTCCATCAAAGGTTCAAGGGTATATCTATGTTATCCATTTTCTGTTCTCGGATAATGGAATTATACCCCTCCTTAATGGAGTAATTACCATTGCTAGATCCAGCCCATATTAATTTATCCGATCTCATTTTATGAGATATCTCTCTATCCTTTAGAATGTTGAGAATTTTCTGTTTCTCTTGACTCACAGAGTTTATGTCCTCCAACTTTCTCCATTTAGTTCCTTCTTTCTTACATAAATAATCCTTAAGATAAATGCCTTTAGCTTCTTTAAAACCTGCCTAAATTCCTTTGAAAAACCCATCTTTCTTAGTGGGGGAAGGCCTGCCCACAAATCATCCCAAAATAAAGCTTGGTCACCAGCACCCACATCCCACGATAGATATTTACTAATGATTCCTCTGTAGTCCCTAATAAAGTTCCATATTTGAGATCCTTTCACATGTGATTGGGACCTGAATAAATTAATGGGGTTCGCATCAGGTATATATTTATGTAGTAGTATTGATGCCTATTTGCTACTAGATTCTTTGTAAAGTCTCCAGATCAATTTAGCTCCAAGGGCTTGATTTTTCCATAATAGATTTTTTATACCTAGGCCCCCTTTGGAAATTGGTTTACATAAGGTATCCCATTTTATAAGAGAAAGATTTTTATCCTCTACTGGACCTTGCCAGTAAAAATCTCTAAACATTTTATCTAAGCTCTTTTTAATATTAGACGGAAGGGGGAGGATTGACAAGTGATATGTGGGAATGGCTAAAAGAACTAATTTTATCATAGTCGTTCTTCCTGCTTTGGTGAGCCATCTACCTTTCCATGAACTTTTCTTGTTTTGTACTTTAGTAAGTACTTGTTGCAAGAGTTTGGTGGATAAAAGTCCTTTATCCAAGTCGATACCCAAATATTTGCAAGGGAAATTGCCTACTTTGTAGTCCATCAAAATACAAATCTCCCTTTCTACTTTTGAAGAGGTGTGAATAAAGAAAATTACTAATTTGGAAGGATTTACGTGTTGGCCTGAGGCTTTCATGTAAAGATTTAGAATATTTTTAAAGGCTTTAGCTTCTTTAACATTCACATAACCAGGTAAAATAGTATCATCTGCAAACTGCTGGTGAGTAATATTAGGGACGTTTTCTGACACCTTTAAGCCTAAGATATTACCTTCTTGTTGTTGCCTCGTTATCGATCTACCTAAGGCTTCTGCCATGATGACTCAGAGAAAGGGAGACAATGGGTCTCCCTGCCTAATGCCTCTGGAGATACTAAAAAAACCTTCTGGGGTACCATTAATAGGAATTGAGATTTTGGGGGTAGAGATACAATTGAAAATAAGATTTATCCATTGTTTAGAAAAACCGAAGGCTTCCAAACATCTGCAAAGGAATCTCCAATCAACTTTGTAGTATGCTTTTTGGATGTCTATCTTGATTAACATACTGGGTTCCTTCATTATTTGGGCTATATGGACCACTTCTTGGGCTATGATTATCCCATCCAAGATCAATCTATTTGCCATGAACCTTGTCTGTTCTTCTGAAATGATATTGGGAAGAAGTGTTTTAAGTCTATTCGCTAGACATTTTGAAAGAATCTGGTAGATAGTATTGCATAGGGATATAGGCCTAAAATCTCTTGGATCTGTACTTTCATTTTTCTTATGGATTAAAGTGAAAAAGGTACTGTTTATTTCATTTAACAAGGTGCCCAGATTTTTGGTTGCTTCTACTGCTTGCCATACTTCCTCCCCAACAAAGTGCCAGCATTTTTGGAAAAAGCTTGCTTGGAACCCATCTGGGCCCGGAGATTTATCTGGATGAAGTTGGAACACTGTTGTTTTAACTTCTTCTAAGGATAATTTATTATTAATAATCTTATTATTGACATCCAAAATTAATTTAGGTATTGCTTTAAGAATTTCATTTTGTGCTTTGAGGTCGGTGGCTTCGGTCTTGTTAAGAAGGGATTGATAGAATTGCGTAAGAACATCTAATATCTGCTTTGGGTCTTCAGTGAAATGACCCTCATTAGTCTTTATTTTAGAAATTCTATTGATGCTTCTTTTAAAATTAGTAGTGTTATGGAAAAATTTGGTATTACTATCTCCTTCCTTAAGCCAGGATTCCCTTGATGTCTGTTTCTAGAAAATCTCTTCTTTAAGGAGGATTGCGTTATATTTAATCATTAACTCCTTTTCTTTGAGGTAACTTTGTTCATTCATTCCTTGTTCTATTACTATATTGTTAAGGTCAGCTATCTCTTTTTCTAACTTTACTTTTTCATCAAAGATGTTATTAAAGTTATTTTTATTCCATTCTAATGCTTTATTTTTAACAATTTTTAATTTTTTTGTTATACAAAACATTTTAGATCCTTTTATCGATATTTGTTTCCACCATTCCTCTAAGAGGTTAATGAATTCTGGGTTTTGAAACCACATAAACTCAAATTTGAATGGGTTTCTAGTTGGTTTTGAATCTTCTGTAATTGACAGCCTGACTGGAAAATGATCAGATCCTGCCTCTGGAAGGATTTCCACCGAATATAGCTGATTAGAGTTGTCTAAGTTACTCCTAATAAAAAATCTATCCAGCTTTTCTGCTATATGATTAAAACCGGCTCTTTTGTTATTCCATGTATAAATGCCATTGTTAGTGTTAATACTTATTAGATGATTGTCCGTAACCCATTTACTAAAGTCTTTCTGCGCTAGAGATATGTATTGAAATCCTCCAAATTTTTCTTTCAGATCTAGGATAGCATTAAAATCTCCTCCAATGAAGAACTGG
Source organism: Thuja plicata (assembly GCA_018584345.1). Lineage (NCBI taxonomy): Eukaryota > Viridiplantae > Streptophyta > Pinopsida > Cupressales > Cupressaceae > Thuja > Thuja plicata. Next base: position 354,203 of record MU226675.1, read on the forward strand.
TATTCTGAATTATCATTTAAAAAGAGATGGAGCTCATGCCAAACTTTCCTTTTTTCTTCATTAGGGATGGGTCCATATACATTAATTAACATGAATTTTAAATTAGATTTTAAACTTTTAATCTCTACCGCCATCCAATTATTATTATTAGCTATTGGTAGAGCTGAAACTTTTTAAGGGTCCCATAGAACTACTAACCCTCCAGATTGGCCTATTGACGAAACAAACTCTATTTTCCATATACCTAATCATTTTCTAAACTTAGAACTTTCATCTTTGTTAAGTTTAGTTTCCTGTATTAATATGATTTCAGATTCAAAGTTTCTTAGATATCTATTAATTAGTCTCTATTTGTTAGGGGCATTTAATCCCCTAACATTCCAAGTAGTGACTTTCATTGCTCCTGGGGAAGGCACTTCCCCTTCCCAGTGTACAGAATATCAACGATCTTTTTTTGGTTACCCGCATTACCATCTAATGTTCTCAATTCAACTGCTGATTTCCTACCTCTTTTCTTTTTGATTCTATTGATATTAGGGGTACTAAGGCTTCCTCTATTAATTTATATGCCCAATTGTCTTTCTGCATTAGTAATCCTGAAGAGACCTTCAATAGAGTCCTTGACCAATGTTAAATTTTTATTTAAATTAATGATGGAATCATTCTGCTGATTTAAATTGTTTTGTTCAAATTCTGTTTGAACTAGAGGAATTTCCTTATCTATTATCTCCTTACCATACATTTCAATTATGTCTTTTGATTTACCTGATAGATCCAGATTTAGAGTTTCCAACTCTATAGGGATTGAGATTGCTTGTTCCTCCCCTTTGTTAGGTGTATTTTTAATTTTCAGGCAAGAGACCTCATTACTGTATTTGTCATTAACTGTATTCTCATTTTGTAATGAGATTATATTATCTGAAATATGTCTATCCTTTCCATTTTCTTTATTCTGTAAATCTATTTGGCTTGGTACCCTATCAGAAAAACCAGGAAAAGCATTGTCTGAGACTTCCCTTTCTGGGGAAGTGGAATGAACAGGCTCTGTTGACATAGTGTCCTCTTCCTCTTTTTCTTCTAGGATACAATTTTGAATTAGTTTAATTAAAGTTTCTTTTTGATATTTCATTTCATCAAAGTTGCAAATCTCATCCATGAGCATATCCATAAGTTCATCCGTAAGAGATTCTCCTAAATAATTACATTTTTCTTAATTATCTGTTGATGCTATTGTATCTAAACACACAGGATTCAAAGGCTGATCTGTTCAAGGACCATCCTCCCATACAATCATTTCATACTTATCTTTAGCTTTTAAGCCGGTTTGTTCTGTATGATCCAGACCTGGCTGATCTATAGTGTTATCATTGCAGCCACTTTCGTTTGAATTATGGTTATTATTCTTTGTTTCATTCTTAGTTTCCATGCTAAAATTTCAACAGTTATTGATAAGAGGAGTATCCACCTTTCTATTAGGAGTTGGGGATTTTAAGGTTTTAGGAATGTTGCAAGTCACTACCGGGGTGGTAATTACATTCTGGTGAGAAGAGGGAACCTCTAGATTCTCTTTTTTGATGTTCATAATCTGAAAACCCCCTTTATCATTTAGGAAATTTACCTTTATATTTTTATCTGTGTAGTGATGAACTTCAATACCAACCTTTTGAGAATATAGGAACAGTCTTTTCTCTATCTCAGATTTTTCTACAAAGTCATCCAAAATCTTAGGATTAATAACTATGGAATTTGAGTTGAAACAAAGCTGTAAGGGGGGGATATATTTCTTATGATAGTTTAAATTAACTATGAAGATAATATCTGCTTGATTACATTTAGTTTTAACAATCCTTTTGAAATCACCAATCCTATTTCCTATGCTTTTAATAATCTCAATATGATTAAATTCTAATGGTAGATTTCTTAGTAATATTGCTCTTTCTATCAAAAAATCCGTTACATAGATAGGGTTAAACAAAGGAAACCAATTACACACGAAAAAGGGTATTTATCTGTATTTCAAATACCCTTCTTCCAATATTTTCTTTTTAAAGATGTCACACTTACAGTAAACAAAGATGAAGTTATCAGTTGAGATAGTAATACTTACCTCAGAGGGGAGAAAAGATACCAGACCTTCTATTATATCCTCAATGTGAGCCCCTGATCCCATCCATTTGCATAGAATACCTGTTTCTACAAAAACACTTTGATTCTGCAAAATATAACTGTCATCCAATGATAACCCATGTTGATTTTGGTCATAATTTCCGCATGCTGATGATGACATTATATTAAAATGATCATATCGCCTATGAGGCGGAGAGTAAACATTATTATTAGGCCCTGATAGTGAATGATTATTCTTGCGGTTAGGTTTAACCAAAATAAGGATTTTCCTATTCCCTGATGTCTCATTTTTCCTCCTATGATGAGGAGGGTTGTATGTGTGCGAAGCTCTATGTATTGCATCACATTTATTTACTCCTTTTGAAATTAACTGTTGCTGCCCTAGAGTTTTGGGAAGGGGAAGGGGAGAATTTCCCACATTTGTTTGTGCATATTCACAATCCAAATGCGGTTTCTCCCAAAAACCTGCTTCCCCTTCCAAAACCCTGCCATTCTGATGGAATGTTAAATGAGACCTATTTTTACATGGGGTTTGAACTCTATTTAAAATTTCAAAAGAGTTTTTTAGAACTATATTATTGTTGTTAAGCTTTTTAGGGAAAGATCTTACCGAATTCCTTCCTTTGACCAAGTGTCATTCTTCCTTGCATGCTTTTCCAACCCCGAAAGACGCCTTAGCCACTGGCATTCCCCCTCCCCCCATATCAAATAGGGGGTTATAGGATCTCTTAGCCAGAGTTATCCCAGATGATAGGGCCTTTGCGGTCCTTGGGCGGCCCTTCGTCCTTTTAATTCATTGCCATCCTATGGACTGATTCAATATGCAAGCTGTAGGTGCTTGAGTAAAAACCACTCCACCTTTCTCCATATCGGAGTGAGATTGAAATGGAACATGCTTAGATTTTTTGGCCCTAAAATACCCGTCGCTATATTTCCCCATAATTGCATATTTGGTCTTAGTAAAGAAAAACAATTTTTCATCCAACGATTGGATGAAGAATATCTTATGCTCTGGTTTTTTGTTCCGAATCTGATACCCATTGTCAATTGGGATTTCAGAGTTGGAGTCTGGAACCCTAGCTTTAGGAGCTTCAATTTTCTTAGACTCCCGCAATATTTTTTCTTTCTTAGAAGAATCATTATTCAGAGGATTCATTGTATTGCAGGACAATTTGATCGAGGCTTCCAATGATTTCTCATTTCTCTAAAATTCCAGTAGTCTTTTAGCCTTTTGTTTAGTAGTAAATTCATTGAGGTGCTCGTATGTAGGGTGCAGATGACGCACATCTGGCTATCTGCAATCTTTCTATTTATGGCCGTATAGCCAACAATTGAAACAATAACTGGAAAAATCCTTATCCAAACATTTGGACAAAGAGACCGAATTAAGATCAGAGTTTCCAGAGGAGTGCATAAATTTGCGATAAGAGACTTTCGATCATGAATTTCCAATGATGAGCTATGTACTTGGGATAATTACCATAAAGAGTTGATTGTAGGTTCATTTTCACTTATCTTGCATCCAAAATTGTAGAGAAAAGAAGTGCTAGGTCTTTTGTGTTTAGAAGGCAGAAATTGATCAGTTGCAGAGTAATTCTCTGGTTGTCAAGCTTCCTAAATTGTTAAACAGTGAACAGAGAAGAGAAGTAAGTTCTGAGAGGAGATTTGTTTCAATATTGGTAAAAGAAAGGATTGAAACAGAACAAGATGAGTAAGGCAGTTAGTGTGGCTTCCACCAGTGGAAGAAGTGATGAAGTAGACGATGATGCAAAATGGAAGAGGAATTTCTCTAATGAATTCCTAAACCTGTTACCAGGGTCAACACAGAACAAGAGGGCAAATGCAAATTTGCTGGCAGATGACTACTATGAGATCAGAGATGTTCACAATCTGGGATCAATAGGTTTTTCTCTTTACAATTAATTCTATAATAATTTTGATAAGGCTATCCCAGTGTCAAACCCTTAGACTAGTGGCCTTGCTAGGTTAATTGTCCTTGATGTATATATAGATGTAGACTTGTTTCGAGGTCTTTCCAGCCACTATGATGCTCCTTCTAAAACAATTAAGAAAAATGATGGCACTGCCTTATTAATTTTGAATAGGAATTCATTTATGCAAGCCTTTGGCTTATACAGTACCATGTCTACCAAGGTAAATCTTACTAGGCAAGAGGAAAGG
>MU226675.1:367326-387065 GCA_018584345.1 Thuja plicata
TGGATTTCAGGAATCTAAATATTGCTTCATTGAAAGATAATTATTCATTACCTAATATGGAAGCAATGTTGCATAAGGTGACTGGTTGTGAGTTACTGTCTATGATGGATGGTTTCTCAGGTTATAACCAGGTCTTAGTTAAAGAGTCATAGCAGTACGAAATTGCATTTGATACTCCATGGGGGACTTATGTGTATATCAGAATGCCTTTTGGATTAATAAATGAAGGGGCTACTTTTTAAAGGGCTATGGATGTTGCTTTCAAATAATTTATTGATTTATTCATGGTTATTTATCAAGATGACTTGACTGCATATTCCAAAAGGGCTATAGATCACTGTGATCACTTGGGTAAGATTTTTAATAAGGTATTGGAATATGGCGTCTCACTAAATCCCAAGAAGTGTCATTTTGCAGTAAGAGAGGGAAATTTTCTTGGACATATAGTGTCTAGGAAAGGGGTAAGAATAGACCCTGAGAGAGTGGAAGCAATTCAAAAAGTGATTGCTCCAAAGAACTTAAAAGGTGTACAATCTTTCTTAGGAAAGATTAACTTTGTTAGGAGATTTATAGCAAATTTTGCATAAATTGTTAAACCCATTGTAAAATTATTAAACAAGGATGCTAAATTTGTTTGGAATGAAGAAGCCCAACAAGCATTTGAAAAAATAAAAAAGGTAGTGCAAGAGGCTCCAGTTTTGAAATCTCCAGACTATACTAAGCCTTTCTCTTTATTTTCATTTTCATCTTTTCATACAATTGCTGCTATTTTGCTTCAAAAGGATGAACAAAGATTTGAACGTCCAATAGCTTTTTATAGTAAAACCTTGCAGGCTGCAGAGCTTAATTATGAAATAATGGAAAAGCAGGCTTATGCCTTGGTAAAGGCTGTGAAATATTTCAGGCCATACTTGGTTTGTGCTAAGATACAGGCTTATGTTCCTCATGCAGCAGTGAAAGATATCCTTACACAGTTAGAGGTAACTAGTAAGAGGTGTAAATGGATCACCAGAATTCAAGAACTTAACCTTGAGATCCATATTAAAAAATTGATAAGAGGACAAGGCTTGGAAAATTTTATGATAGAAGAAAACTTGGATCTAGTACAGATAAATCAGACAGACATACATGATCAAACTATTACTAGCATAGAAAGGCAACCGTTTTATACTGATATTGTATTCTTTCTCAAAAATGCTAAGTGTCCTGATCATTTGTCAGAGAACCAGAAAAGAAGTCTAAAATTACAAACTCAAAGATACACTTTGATCTAGGGTGACTTGTTTTGGAAAGACAAGAATGGTGTACTGTTGTTATGCCTTGACAAGTACCAAGCTGAGAAATTTTTGAGTGAAATGCATGAAGGAGAGTGCGGGGGTCATTTTTCTACTAAAAATACTGCCCACAAGATTTTAAGGGCTGGGTATTATTGGCCTACCTTATTTAAGAATACTTATGAACAGGTCAGGAAGTGTGAACCTTGTCAAAGATTCTCCAACAAGTTGAAATTTTTAGGTGCTCTGTTGCTAAACCCAGTAAGTACTGAAGCTCCTTTTGCTATGTGGGGAATTGATTTTATTGGTGAATTTCAAGAGAAATCTAGTGGAGGACATAGCTGGATATTAGTTTCCACTGATTGCTTTACTAAGTAGATTGAAGCCATCCCTACAAAGAAAGCAACAAGCAGGGTAGTTACTGAATTTCTCATGGAGAATATTATAACCAGATTTGGTGTACCTGCTAAGTTAGTAATGGACAATGCCATGAGTTTTAGATCAAAAGAAATGACAAGTTTTTGTGAAAAATATGGGATTACAATATCATATTCATCCCCATATCATCCACATGCTAATGGACAAGCTAAGTCTAGTAATAAGATTATATTGAAAATACTAAAAAGGACTCTGGAAAAGAATAAAAGAACATGGCATATTAAGTTGAAACTAGGACTTTGGGTTGACAGAATATCAGTTAAAAAAGAAACTGGTAAGTCTCCATTTGAGCTGGTATATGGTCTACAAGCAATATTTCCTATCAACAATTTATTTCCAATATGTCAATTTATACAAGAAGAACATTTAGATGTTTCTAATAATATGCAGAATGGAATGATTTAGTTGATATAATTGGATGAAGCAAGGAGAAATAGTCAAAAGGAAAACATAAAGTTGCAGCAGAAGATGAAGTACCTTTTTGATAAAAGGGCTACTGAGAGAAAATTCTTGTCTGGTGACCTAGTTCTCCAATGGAATGCAAGAGTAGAAGATAAGGGAAAACACAAGAAGTTTGAGTCTTTGTGGCTAGGGCCATTTATTGTCTCAGAAAATTTTGGAAAAAACTCTTACTTATTAAAGAACATGGAGGGAGAAGATTTTGAATTGCCTGTGCATGGGCAATTCTTGAAGCCTTTATTTAACTAAGAATCAAAGTGATGCACAAGTAAGTATGTATTATATTGTGAATACTTTCCCTTTGTGTATGTAAATTCTGTAAATAGTTTCCCTTCTATTTTAGGTTAGTTGGTGTCCTCTCCATTTTTTTTTTGAAAAGGTCTGCAACTAGAGATTTTGTTGTTCTTAGCCATAAACTATGTTTAGTCAATCCTCAGGTAGAGCCATTGTTGGTTGTATTCCATTTTTTGCTTCTTTGCCCTAAAATTGTGTTGTCCTCATGACAATTTTTATCTCAAATCAGAAAATATGTCCCATTTTTTGAAGTATCCCTAAGAAGTTTCTACGTTTTTAGGTCAAAATCCACATGAGTAATGAAAAAACCCAAAACCTTAAGCTTTGTTCTAAGTAAAATGCAAAAAATCCCTAAAATAACAATCGAGTTTCTAATTTTGCATTACCTTTTTGAAAAACTTAAGTCATGTGCCTATTTCGGGTGGTCACCTAGTCGCTTGATCCTAGAAGCATATTCCATTTAGTTATGAGACTCCGTGATTAACAGTTGTCGGGATGTCTCTTGAAGAAACAAAATATTCCTTATTTGTTATGAGACTTGGTGGAACCTTTCAGTTGTGAAGTCTCCCAATGCAGAAACATGTCAGTAGTCAACATCTAAACAAACAGTTAAGTCACGGTGTCGTGCAAAGATTCCAATAGTTAGTGATTTGTTATGAGACTTAGCAATTGCTTTGGTCGCAGGGTCTCCAGATTAAAATGTAGTTAAGTGACACGTTAAATGTTTGTGTCGCAGAGTCTCCAAGTAAAATGATGGTTAAGTGAAAGATGTCGAGACTTCGTGACAAACCGCAGGAGTTTAGAGTATATGGCAGTCGGGTTGTTGCCGGTTTAAAATACTAAGTCAGTGTTCAATCAACAATTCAAAGACAAAAAGTTAAAAGAGACACGTGTCCACAATGAGAAGAATGAAGGTTAGTCGCATGGTCTCCCAAAAGGAAAAGGTCATCTGGCGACTAAGAGATTAAAAGGTATAAAGTTATGTATTGTCGTGTAGTCTCCAAATGATTTAAAGCTTTTAAAATATACTCAGCGACTTTGCACAGCCATCAGATGTTAAGTATAATAAGATAAACGGTAGTCCCTAAGTCTCCATCAAATTTGCATGATAAGAAAAAGTGCTCGCGACAATGAGGTAACCTTTAGTTGCATACTCTCTGAATTAAAATGAAAAGGTATAGGTTGTCACGTAGTCTCTGAAAGCAACATCAAGTAGCATTTTTAATCAGCGATTGGGCAACTAAGGTTAGTCACAGGGTCTCCTAATGGGAAATAAACACTCAGCGACTTGGTAATAATAGTAAAAAGTAAAGATAAACTTTCAGTCACGGGGTCTCCAGATAGAATTTAAGTTAAGCATTTCATCTAGCGACTTTGATTATTTCAGTCGCGTGATTTCCAGAATTAACTATGGTTAGCCAAGTAAAGAAAACAACACAGTCACTAGATCGCTAGGAGAATTGAGGGTTAAGGAATTGCATTAGTGACAAGGAGATACTGCACAGTCACATGGTCGCTGAATATGAAAAATCATAAAAGGCGGCAGTTTCTTACATGACAACGTGGAAGATTTAGTGTCCAATGAGAATCCAGAGGATTAATTACTATATGAAAAAGGGTAGCTAAGATGTCTGACGGAGAACAAATCATATGAAGACATGTCACCATGTTCAAATTTTATAAGGATTTTTCTGAAGCCACATATATATGATTTTGATTTCCTGTCACACTTATGAACTACGGCTAGGATTTCAATTAATTCCATAGCATGTTAACTTGAAAGAAAATTTGATTATTTTTCCAATGATGAGCTATGTACTTGGGAGAATTACCATAAAGAGTTGATTGTAGGTTCATTTTCACTTATCCTGCATCCAAAATTGTAGAGCAAAGAAGTGCTATGTATTTTGTGTTTAGAAGGTAGAAATTGATTAGTTGCAGAGTAATTCTCTGGTTGTCAAGCTTCCTAAATTGTTAAATAGTGAACAGAGAAGAGCAGTAAGTTCTGAGAGGAGATTTGTTTCAATATCGGTAAATGAAAGGATTGAAATAGAACAAGATGAGTAAGGTAGTTAGTGTGGCTTCCACCAGTGGAAGAAGTGATGAAGTAGATGATGATGCAAAATCGAAAAGGAATTTCTCTAATGAATTCCTAAAGCTGTTACTAGGGTCCACGTAGAACAAGAGGGAAAATGCAAATTTGCTGGCAGATGACTACTATGAGATCAGAGATGTTCACACTCTGGGATCAATAGGTTTTTCTCTTTACAATTACTTCTATAATAATTCTGATAAGGCTATCCTAGTGTCAAACCCTTGGACTAGTGGCCTTGCTAGGTTAATTGTCCCTGATGTCTATATAGATGTAGACTTGTTTCTAGGCCTCTCCAGCCACTATGATGCTCTTTCTAAAACAATTAAGAAAAATGATGGCACTACCTTATTAATTTTGAATAGGAATTCATTTATGCAAGCCTTTGGCTTATACAGTACCATGTCTACCAAGGTAAATCTTACTAGGCAAGAGGAAAGGTATAGGTTACAACATGGTGCTGCTAGAACCCTATTGCAGAAGCATATGCTTAAGGAGGTTAGGAATCATCTTACTCCTATACCTAGTACCGCACCCTACTTTCTTAAAGACTTGCATTTTTATATCAAGTATATTACCTATGCCTTGTGTAGAGTGTTAGGGATAGATGGAGGGGCAAAGAAGATAAATGCTGGGATTTTGATGATGGTGCTAGACTTGCAAGATGTGCATTCTAGCACCAATTATGATTATATATAGTACATTATGGATAAAATGCATGAGGGATTTATAGCTGTGCAGAAGAAGATGAAGGACCCTAAAGAGAAGGAACCTAGGTTCTTCCACTATTCTATCCTGATGCATTTTTTGTTGCATTTTAACTATGGGATTATGAATGTGAACAAATTAAGTCCTGAGAGGATTTCCCAGGACTGGCCTAATCCTATTCTGTTTTGGGTGAGGATATGGAATTATACATCCAGGATTGTGAATTTTGTGGATTTGAAAATTGGATTGTATATACATTAATGCAGAGCATGGGTATCAGCAAAACTAGACTCTCAATGAAAGTGCTGCAATTGTTGAGACCTTGTGAGTATGTGGACAAGTGGGAAGGTGATCACAACTGGGGAGAATTATTCTTAGAATAAAATTTTACCATGATTAGGGTATATGGATGCACACATCCACCTCATGTCCTACCCTATCATGTGCCTTCCAGGGTTGCTGCCATGGAGTTTATCTGGCAACTATTGTTGATAGACAATGAACATTTTGCACCACATAGGAAGGGGACCTTAACCCCTAGACAGTTTAAAATCTTTAAATTTACCATTGGTAAGGGTGCTATAGATCAGGTGGGTGCATGGTTGGAGAGCTACAAGATGAGGGCAGCATTATATAGATATATTGACCCAGAGGGATTCATTGCAGGATCTAGGAAACTTCTGACTCCTACCATCCCCAATACAAATGTGCATGGTTTTTGTGTGAAGGAGGATGCCACAAGAAATATCCTTGATGAAGATTAGATAAGGACAAGAAGGGAGAGAATTCAAGAGTTACTAAATTTGGAAAAGCAAATAAAGAGAAATGTATTATCTTTTGGAGGGTTTTACCCTGACTTACCGTATTTTGATAAGATGAAAGCCATGCTTGATAATTATTATATACTCTGTGAATAGTTGGATAATGTTTTAGATAAGAAAGGAGCAAAGGAGCCTAAATATTTAGAAACAGAATATGAGAGTGATAGTGATGGTGATTATGCCCGTCCACCTCAGTTTGATCAACCTCCACAGGATGTTGCAGAGGTAGCACAGGGACAAGGAGAACAGGGCCACATCATTGACCTAACTAAGGTGTCACATCCAGATGATGTAGAAGAGCCTGCTACAAAGAGACAAAAATTTTACCCTAGTCAGACCTCCTCTGTTAGGAAAGAGAAGAAAGGAGATAGAATAAGTGCCCTCATTCCTTGAAGTAGATTATATGAGCATAATCTCAGGAAGATAATTAGACAGGGGAAGAGGATACAATAGGATGAGAAATAAAATATAGAGTTGCCTCTTAAGGCATGCATAGATGAGAGGTTATTGCATTAGCAGCAATTTCTAAGTGATGACAATTTTGTCAAGACTGATGAGTTCAAGGATTTTTTGAGGTGGCACAACAAGGAACAAATATGAGCTCAATTGAAGGTAGATGGAGAGGAAACAGTCACAAATGAGGCTTTGTTATCTCTACAAGCCTATGACCCTGACCTTGAGGATGTCTCTCCAGAAGAGGCAAGGAAAATGGTTTTGAACAGTGGCATTTTGCTTGCTGAGGGCTGGGATTTAGCCTTAGCATTTATTATTGATCAGATTAAGAAGCAGCCAGACCTAAAATTGGCAAGTGAGATTCCAATGGGTGACATGATAAAAGGATTTGGGTATAGTACAAAATCACAAGCCTTCACCATGTGGAGCCTATGTCCCAAAGACCAAAAGCCTCAACTAGTGAACATTCAGGAGAACATGGTGGGGAACCAAATGGTCTGCATTGTGCAGAACACTGGAGATTTGGAGATTTCTTAGATTATGACTCATTGGGCTCACTTGAATGAAGACAAGACAAAACAATTTTTTGATAAGTGTAGCATTCTGATTGAGGAAACCAGTGCCCTAGCCAAAGATAGGGAATTGTGCCACATAAAGATACACCAACAAAACCAAGTAATTTCTAAATTGATGAAGCAACTAGAAGAGAAACCTAAGGTGGTTTATATGCCTCCAGAATAACCTTTACAGATAGAGGAAAAGGCATAATCAGAGGAAGTGGATGAGGTAGAAGATATGTGCAAAAAGAAAAATGAGATAGCCCTAAATGCATTAAGATGCATTCTACAACATAGGATTGATATACTCAAGGAAAAAATAGATGTCATCCTAAATGCTTATAATAAATTGCCTACCTTGCATACAAAAGTGACAGGATACATTGCCACTTTGAACCCCTATTTTGTTAATTGGTCTCCTAGGGTTCAATTGTTTGAAAAACTTGCCTATTTGTAGCCTCTTAGGTCAGATTTGCCTGAAATTGTGACAGAGGTGGAGGATGAAATTAAGAAGGTTAATATAGCCTTATCTTTCTTTAAAAGCAAGCTAAACCATAATGAGGCTAAGTTGAGCCTATTTTCCCTAGATTTTAATAGATTTGTTCCTCCATTGCAAGGAGAAGATGATCAAGTTAAGGCCTTGGAGACTTGGAGGAATGAATTTGATAGCATAATGACCAGTAGTGAGGCATTTATTTTAGGATCTGATCTAGATATGGAATGTTTCAGTAAGATTCTGGATGAAGACTTCAAAGTAGAAACTGACATGAAAAAGTTCTTAATGGATGTTAAAAGCATCACAGGTGTCAGATGGGAAAGATAGAAGGCACAAGTCCAGAGTACACAGAGCTTTAATTGGCCGACAGAGGATGAAGTGATGGCATGGGACTTGATGACCAAGCACAAGAAAAAAAAGCCTGTGGTGAAAGAGGAAATCCTGGATGAAGAATAATGGGGAATACATGGCTCCTAATCATTGAGCATAGGGAGGTTAGTTATTACTAAAGATAAGTGTAAGTTAGCCTATAATGGCGGTCACTTAATCTTGATATAAATATCAGAAGCTATCCTGAATACTATCAGAAAAAGGTGCCAGATTCCAAAAAAGGACAAAGAGTATCAGATTTCATCCCCTATTTTTGTCTCTTCACCGCTTCTACATTCTCTATTTTTGTCTTTTCTATACTTTTAGGGTTAGGTTCCTTAAACCATCTAAGCTTGTTGCATCCTAAAATTAAGGATTCTAAGATGGTTAAGGACCTATAAATAGACCAGAATTGTAATAGCTAAAGGAGGATGAAAAATAATGAAAATCAGACTTTCTAAATTGGTGTCTGTGTCTTCAAGATTTTTTGAGCTTTTTATGTATTGAAGCAGAAACATGTGAATAAAATACAGTGCAACTTTACTCTATCTTATTGTTGTCTCTTTACTTGTTGTGTATGCTCTTTTATGTTGAATCTATAAGGCATTTTAAGCATATTTGTTACAAGGTAACTATTAAATTGCTTTCAAGTTTCTTTCAAGAAAGAAATAAGTTTTGTGAGTGGTTTCAGGGAGCATAACAATATTTAAGGATTTGATACAAAATTATAGAGGTGACATGATAGTTTGTAAGGCATTTTATTTGAGTTGCGTGTAGGTTGTAAGGTATCTTATAGTATTTTGTTCTATTTTTCTATGGATTTTCATTTACTTGTTTCTATAAGCCCAAGGATAGGCACTGGTCTAGGAATTGAATTGGTAATCTATCATTATCCAAACATTCAAATACTATTTAAACCAATTACTTTTAGAATATTTTTGTAAAATCATTTGTACTCATATGTGATTGCAGTTGAATTTTGTTGATTTCTTAAAGAGTAAATCAATAGGTTATTCCTCCTAGATTCATAAGAGTTATAAAAGGAAAGAAGAATGAAATTCCCCATTATGCTGTTGTCTGCTATCACTAAGATATTGGTTTGTATTGTCAATATTTTTCTTAGAATAGTCATAGTTATCTGCATTGTTATATACATGTCCATCTAAAAATAGAGCTTTCAGCACATAATTAAAATCCACTCTAAAGATACTGACAAGTCAGTAATCAGTCAAAGGTAAAACTTGCCTGAGTCAGTGGATCTCAAAAAAGAAGGAGGTGATAATAGGTATCCCCAGTGTTATCAAAATAGCTCATCAATTAGTGTTTTCTCTTGCTTGAGTCAGAGTATCAAAAGCATTGGGACTCATAGAGTTGTTCAAGTATTCAAGCATCTTTAGAGGCCCTGCAAGAAAAAACACTAACAAAGTCTTATAGGGAAAATCTTGCAACCTGTAGGGCTTATCTTGCCTTTGGTATTGTGGCCTATTATTTTGAAACCCCTTCTCATTCTTTCCTACCTTAGCAGCAAGATCTTTTACTACACTTACCAATGTTTCCATCTTATCTTCTTCCTTGGGATTTTTATTTGATTGTGTTTTTTACTCTTTCCAAAGTCTACTGTCATCCTGTTTACCAAGCTTGCCAGAAGCTCTTATGTTTCTTTCTATGTTTATGGCCAATTTTTATGCATCTCTCATAGTCTTAGGATCTTTATGTGTAAGCAGGTAAGCTTTCTTCCCATCCAAGGCATTACAATAGGTGCTAACAAATACATTCTCATCCAGTCTCAATACTTAGAACAACTTATACATAGCCTTTTGAAATCTTACTTTAAATTCAGCAAAACCTTTATTAGTAAATTTTTTCAAACTGTTGAACTCATTTAACATAAAACTAGAATTTATCTTGTCACCATGCTGTTCTTTGAAAATTCTAACAAATTCATCCCAAGAATAGATACTATGATCAGGAAAACCTCGGTACCAATCTCTTGCATCCTCAGTTAAGGATTGCACAAATAATTTCATCACAACATCCTCATCTCCAATCTCATAATCATTCATTGTATCCAAAAACACTTTCAGATGTTCTTCACCAGTTACAACATTATTCCCACTGAATTTGGGAATCTTATCTATGACCTCATTAGGAATAGGGTTTGGTTGGCTAGGGATACCGTTAAAAAACAATTTCCTATACCTCTCCAAGTGAATAGGTCTTCTTTTAAAATTAGTGCCCATATTTTGGCCAGCGCTCTGGCCAATACTACCAATGTTCTAGCCAATGCTTACATTTTGGTGGCTAATATTTCTATTGATTCCACTTACTCCTAACTTTGATGCAACTCCTTTAGCCGCACCATATGTCTGAGTACTTGTGTTAGCATTATTGGTCTGAATAATAGAATTAAATATAGGCATAGTTTGATTAGTTTCAGTAGTATTATTTGTTACATTAGGATTAGTCATGGGACTCAAAAAGGAAATCCTTCTTTTCATCTCTGCAGCAACAGCTTCTAACTCTTCTCTTTCCAACTATTTTGAAATATCATCTTTGGCCTTTCTAGCCCTTTCTAATTCCATATCCAGTGAAAATATATCTTGAGATATACACTGTTCAATCTTAGGTTCAAATAATTGAATACCTGTGAGCTTTTGTTTTCCCTTTTCAACATCTATTTTTGTGACATTAACTATTGATACATTTGGTGTGGGTGTCTGAGACTTAGGGGGTTTTTGAATTTCATAATTAATGACTTGCCTCACCACATGGCCTGTATCTTTGGGGTCACTTTTCTTAAGAAGGTGTTCTCTTTCTTGGCATTCTTTTCTCAGGGTTTCTACATCTCCAAAAAGTTCTTTATTCAAGCCATGAAATCCCTCATTAGCACCCTGAGCTACCAATTTTAATTGGCAACCCGTATTTTCAAATTTTATCTCTCAGTGATTGGATTTATAATTTTCTCCTCTCTAGCCTCATCATTTTTCTACTTGATAAGAAAGAGTTCATCTAATTCCCTCTTCAAAGGGTCATTATCTCTGAGGACTCCCTCAATATTAGAATTGGAAGAGTCATAGATATTCATCAAGTTATCTCCCTTTTGGTCCTCAACCTATTCATAAGGGATATCCTTGAAATATGATGATGTCTCACCCTTTTCTTGATATACATTCTTTGGCCTAGGGTTAAATATATTCTCTAAGTAACCAGTAGTGTCAGACTTAGGATTCAGAGGTTCATTTATTTCTTTCTTAGGAATAGTACCTAAGGACTGAGTGAGGCCTACAGATCTTGGCTTCCAAAAAGTGTTGTTATAAGATTCTCCTTTCCTAGAATGGTTTCTTCTAGAAATTTTAGAAACATCACTCTCTGATGTTGCCTAAGAGTGATTCTTTGTGTTTTCTTTTGTATTCCTTAATTTGTCAAAAATGAAATTTCACACACTTGATCTACTAGTGTTCCCCTTAGAAACACTATAACCAATAACTCGGAGTCGCCAACCAAAAATTTTGGGAACAAAATAATGAAAGTTCACCTTGACAATGATATTTGAGGATATGATTCAATAAAGTGCAATACAGAACTTGTAATTTTGAAACAAAATTGGACTTCAAGGAATCTATATTATGGAATATTATCTTCAAACTAACCTTTCATGCATTACTTGATAAAAGTCCCCAATGGAGTCACCATTTTCTATTAGTTCCTTTTCTTTCTGATATAAAAATACTCTCAGAGAGCTTTCTCTATTTATCCCAGACACTTAACATACAAGATATAGAATGATAGAAAAAAGGTTTTTTAAACCTCCTACACTTTGAGCTCCATAAACTCGAGCAGGATTACCCTTCTAACTCAGAACAATCAAATCACTAAATTATTCTAGTAGAATATGAATGGAATTACAGGAGTTGATCATTATAACATTTATTGAAATAGACCAAACATAAAAGTAAAGATCAATTTTAATAGTGATAGTCACCTAATTCAATGGAGGACACACCAATGCTTAATCCTAGGGCACGGAGTCACTACTGCATAACTTTAACCCTCCTACTCATAAACATAAATTTAAGACAACTATAGAATCTGACATAAACATAGATATACCTTATATATCTATCCTCACACATATAAAAAATTAATTCATCAAATTCATTATAAAACCTGAATCTGACTGAAAATACTCCTAAGGAAATTTTAATCTTTCCTAGAAAGAACCCTAAAATTATTTCAAAATCTGCCGAACAGATGCATAAATTGAACATTCCTCAAACATTCAATTTACATAAAATTTAGAAAACCATAATGAAGACAAAATTATCATCATATGTTTCAGAAACTATTGATGGATCTCATTTGTATTCATGATCAAAATTGCTATTACAATCAACAGTATTTCAAAACCCAAAAAACACCTATAAGTCTTAAACCAGAGTTTGTATATTAAAATTGTACTTCCAAATGAAAAATGGCTATCCCTTTCCCAGTAGTCTTGGAATCCTTTTATAACTAAGGATCCAACAAGCTACGGACTAACTGGGAAATATTCACAAATCTTTTTTAACAATAAATTTGCAGTTAACATAAAAACAAAAGATGCAACCAAAAATAGGTGGCAAAAGTTGGCAAAGTCTGAATAAGGTTTGTTGATGCAATTTGACAGTATCCTCTTCATCCTTTCAGCTTCACTTCCCACCTGTTTACCTCTTTGGTAGTGGGCCAATCAAAATTCTTTACCTGTTCCAGTTTGGCAACAGCCTCTGTCCACCTGGCGTCAACGGTTGTCCTACCCTCTGAAACAAATTTTGCCATATCTCTCTCAACCTTGAAGAGGTTGTCAATTAGTTCATTGTAGTATTGAGCATTTACATCCTTCTCTAGGTGCTACTTCATCTCCTCATCTATAAATATCCCATCAAATCCATCTATCCAGTCTGATTGTGGCTTCAAAATGCCAACTTCATCATATATTTTTGGGATCAAGGGAGGGCATTGGTCACAAAATAGTTTCAATTTACCACTTATCAAGTCAGCTTTGCCATTAAAGAAACTATATGTATTATTTACCTCAATGATCATTTAAATGGTATCTGTGATTTTGTCAAGAAAATAATCACTGTATAACATGGCTATTTTTAGTTTATCCATCAGCCTATCTCTTCCTGACCAAATCTTGAATGTGGGCACTAAGAATGTCATGGCTTCAACACCTACCTTTGATGCTTCTTGGAATGAGCCATATAGTGTATACACTATGTCAGTCTTCTGCTTCAAAACATCAATTCGATGTTGAAGTATGGGCAATATGATAGACATGACATTTATGCTCTGTCCCTCTGACAATTCCTTGGACTGGTCTTCTTCCATCACTAAATCTTCTTTTTCCTCTGTGGAAACATCTGTTTCAATTTTTGTATTTCTAGAGGGACTGGAGTCTTCTCTCCTTTACTTTCCACTAACTCCTCTTTCAACTTAGCAATTTCTTCCTCCAATGTGTGGTTCTGAACCACCACCTCTTCATGATTTTTTTCTAATGCCATCCTCTGGCCAAAATTTATTTCATACCTCTTAGATAGGTCATCAACCTTTGCCAGGTTCATGAATGATACTTGAGTCATCAACTGAGCTATCTCAGTGTCTGTAGTGTTCTGCAGAATCCAAATCATTCTGTCTACCTTCTTTTCCTCTCTTATAGTCATGACTAGAGGCTTTTGTGTAGCAGGGGCCAATGACCATATAGCCAGAGTCTTGGATTTAGCATCAAATCCTGATCCTTTCAGAACTTCATCCATCTCAAACTTTGTTTTTAATAGGGGATTTTCTTGTCTCCTAATCTGATCGATGATAAATGTACTGTAAGTCCCAACTAGGCATCAACATTACTCCACTATTTTGTACCAGCATTCTGGCCTGCTCCACAGTGATTAGTTCACTCTCAGGATCATAATCCCAGAGTGTCTTCACAATCTCTTCATTTTTGTCTGCATTTTCTTCACCTGTGGTTAATCCTTGTCTCAAGTCCTTTTGTTTCATCTTGATCAAAAATTCTTGGACTCTTTAGACTTTATGAATTCATCATCTTTCATGAATTCATTGGCTATCATGACTCTCTCATAATCCTTTACAAATAAAACCATTTGGTTGTCCCCTTCGCCTTCAGTTTGAGGCTCTTTTTGTAGTTGTCTTTTTATCTTTCTAAAATATTTTCCATGTTCAGTAACCATATCCTTGGCCATACTTTTCCTGTCCTCCATCATCTTGTCTTCTTTCTTTGGTTTTTTTCTAGGTGGTTCTCTAGCAAAGGTAGCTTCCTCACCGGCCTCTTCTTCTTTTTGATGCTCTTCCTCTTGTTCTTCTTGATGTTCTGGGTCATGCAATGCAACAGGAATTGGGGACCCTTGAGACTATGCATCCTCAACACTATACTGTGGTACCTGTGCCATTAAAGTGTCATAGGATTTAAGCATTTCCTCAATCCTTTGTAAGTATGGGAGATCAGGGAAAAAACCAGAGAAAGTATTGCCTGACTCTTTCCATTCAGCTTCTTCCCTAAGGAGGTCATTCCATTTCCTTCTCCTCTCTGAGACTTAATGCTTATTTAATTTGTTCCTCACAACATCTTCATCATCTAGTGGCTCATGATCTCTAATCTTTTTCCAAGGAGTCATTCTTTTCAGGGTTGTTTGTATATACTGTTCTGGATCACAGAACCTGGCAATTGTTGTAGATATTCTATATTGCTTCAAGAATTCATTAATCAGGTCAAAAACACTTTTTGCAATGGAGAAGTCACAACCTACCCATAATCTAGGGATAAAAGTTCCCTTTCTATGTCCCTCTAAAAATTCTTTATCAACCTAAGTGATTTTCCAAATTAATTCTAAAAATGTAATCCTAAGAGGAACAAACTTGGGAAGGATGTGAGGTGGTTGTGTACAGCCATACACTCTGATGATAGTAATATAATCAAAGAAGAAAAATTTACCCCAATTGTGAGTAATAGGCCAGTTTGGAACAAATTCCCAAGGTCTCAAAACTTTTCTAACCTCAAATGGAAGTCTATGCCTATTTGTTCCCAATAAATAAAAAATTGGATCTACAATCTAATTACAAAAACATACAAAAGATGAGTTGACGGATGAACTATCCCATACCTGGGTCCATCTTTGGATTGGTGCATCGACACCATACTATGAAACAAATAATTCAAGATCTTTATCCATAGATGCCATGTTAAAATATAGAATCATATACATCAGATAAGAATAATGCTTGAAGGTAGGTACTGGGGCATCCAACTGTATCTCCACTAATGCAGCATGAATAGCATCAACTATGTATCCTACATAGTCGTAATCAGTATTGACCTCTGGGTGCTGAATGTTCATGGCCATCATGAGTAAATCTTGAGGCACTGTAGAATAGGGATAAGTCAAAAGGTGATTTGAGGTTGTCTGGGATTTTCAAAAGGTGCCTATCTACCCTGGGCATGAATTTGGGCATTTCATATTTCTTAATCAAATTCTCTCTTTCTATAATCTGCCTGAATCTTATTTAAATCAATATCTGTGCATACCATTGATCTCAAAAACTTCTGCCACTGAACTCCTATCTATGGAAACTAAGGTCTCTTTATTTTTCTTCCTGATTACCCTAGCTACTGGGCAGTAGTTCTTAGCAAGTTCCCTAATAAGTCCTATGTCAACGTAAACATCAGGCACAATTAATTTTGTCATATTCAAATCCCAGGGGTTGCTAATGGGGACTTCTTTAACCCTATTATTCCAAAAATAATAGAACAAAGTATTACTAGAGTAATTTGGAGTGACCGGGTTTCTACATTGGCACCATTTGTCTTTCCATTCATCCCAATTTGCATTGTTTGTATTCAAAGTACCAGGAAGCAACTCAACAAATTATTTCACATACTTTTTGGTGTAACCTCCTTCTTCTCAGACCCATGCGAAGCATTGCTAACAATAGCTTGACTCATTTTTCCTCTTCAAATTTCTATCTCAGACAAACTATTTTAGACAAACAAGCTCTATCGCTCTTTACAAAAAATCTTAGGATGCAGAATTGAGAACTGTACAAAATCAAGCTCAATCATTCAGAATTATACTCATCAAATTGGCATCTTGTCCAATTGAATGCCAAATTCTTACACTTGTAGTATCATTCAATCATCTCTCTGTAACTAATACTGCCATTAATTTATAGTGTATGATCCCTGCTAGAAAAGAGTACACACCTTTTTTATTTTTTGCCCTCGTAAGCCTAAAATGAGCCACATGTCAATTTGTCACCAACTCACTATACCTTTATTAAATTCAAATTTGTCCTCGCGAGTGAGCAACAAGACCTTTCCTTCTATCAGTCACATACTCGCACTCTATCTTTTCTTTGGCTCATATGCTTCACGACTGGGCGATGACCTAACTAGCAACTTCATCATTTTATAATCATGCACTCGCTATCCCTTCATGCTTTATATTTATACTTGAGTGAATAAGAAACATCACTTTTCTTTTCATCAATCTCAGACTCGCCGCTCAAAACTTTACTTTCATTGAAACTCTGTGAGTGAGTGACATGATCTTTATTACTTAGTCACTTCTCAGTCGCACACTCGTTGACCTATACTTATCATGCTTTGCGCTTGAGCAAGTGAGAAGTTTTTCAAAACAATCATACATTACTTTCTGGTCGCACAATCGCCATGGCTTTCTGATTTGTCTTTATACCTCAGCGGGTGAGCGATGACTATTTTCTTTATAAATTTTACTTAATCACTCACTCGCATTGCAAGATATTCTAGTTCATAAGCATTAGTAGGTGAGAGATGACCATTTTTTATTATAGTCGCATACTCACTGCTGAGATTTCCTTATAGATGAATCCTTCATGACTGAGCAAGTGCCTTCATCACACCTTCATAATGTATTAATCGCTCGCTTGCTGATCTCTCCTGACTGATCTTTCTTCATCAGTGACAACTTTCCACTTTTCTTCATCGCACACTTGTGAGCATCTTTTCAATTGACTTTATACCTGAGTGAGTGAGCGATATCCTATCCTTTCTTTCATCACACACTCGCGAGCTTAAAATTTGAAACAAAAAATCATTGGCGAGTGAGCGGGAACAAAACTAAACATTTAGTCGTGCACTCGCACACTTTATAAACATTGTATATTTCCTGTGTGACTGAGCGACAAGGACCATCTAAGAATGAATACATAATGCATCGTGTATTCACACTTAACTAAATATAATAGTTAAGACTTGCGCGAGTGAGCGCTATTAAAATATGACTTCATCGTGCACTCGCAGTTTCAAAAGATACACATAATAACTTAGCCCGAGTGCGTGATCAACTTTCACTTATAAAAATCGCTCAGTCGCATACCAAAAAGTGTAATATCTAAGACCACCGCGATTGTGCGATACATAAAAATTTCAACTCATCGCTAGCTCATTGAACTCTTTAATATAGAACTTGATCCCCCATGAGTGAGTGACCAACAAAACAATTCCAACTCGCTCAGTCACGAATTGACAACCTGACTTTAAAATTTCATCGTGACTACGTGATTAGGAAAAATTAACGACCAAGTCGCTCACTCGTGCACCTAACTTGACTTAAAAGGACATGACCGTGACTGCGTGATTCATTCCAAAACATGACTCATCGCTCACTCGCTTACTTCAAAGGCCACTTTAAAATATCAGCGGGGGTGTGCAACTAAAGCTGAAAACAAGGCAAATTTGAAAATTTGATCATAAAATTGACATTTTGACATGGAACCACATGGATTTTGAATCAAAAGACGCGGGAAAATTTGCCAAAGCATGGAAAATTGAAAGTTTTGATATGCAGTGCTAACACATGTGATATTTGGTTATTTCATGATGCTTATGTATATGTTATGATGTCATTCTGAATATGGTTTTCTGACAATACTGACCCTAAATCCATATGCATATGGATCATTTGTATGTTTTGCATCACTATTTTATGTGTTTGATATGGTATGGGACATATTCATAGTTTCTTGCTTCGGCGAGATCCACACGATAAACTGGTCTCAACCATTGTGTGTTATATTATATACATGTATGTTCATCTTTGTGATGATAGGTTTGTAGGTACTAGGATACGTCTTCCCTGAATTGGCAGGAATGAGCATGCCCTATCGCAATATCTCAATGGTAAAAGGGGAGATAATATCAGGTCCAAATCCATACCCTAAACCCTTGTTTTATCCTAGAACTGGACAAGAATATGATTGACTATCCTAGTGGTTGAATCCGTCAAGTGATGTGGATTCATGAGCCTATTTGTGGGTGTTTGTGTGTCTGCTTCAGTTGTTTCTCTGTTTCAGTTGTTTTTCTATTTAGATGGGTTTTATATGGATTAATGATGCTTTTGGATTGATTTATTTAATGAATATTTATGGTAAATATTAATATTAATTATTGCACCTTTAATAAGGTTAAAATATTGATATTTTAAATATATGGCTATTAAATAATTAAATGCCTATATTTAATTAATCAATTTTGTTATTAAGTCTTAATTTAAATAATTGAGATTTAATAAATATTAAATTTAATTAATTGTGCATAGTTTAATTATTGAATATTACTTTAAGCTGCATGGTTAATCGATTTATTTAATTGAAATATATTCTCATGCATTTTCAATTATAACTTTGTCTTTATATTCTAATGTTGAGTTGTGCATGCTTTAAGTGAAAATTGATATTAAAGAATTTCATTTAATTATTAATTAGATAATTTATATTCTCTTAAGGTTGTCACTTTTTGAAAACCTAATTTCTTAGATTATCTATATCTTTGGATTGGAAGCATTTTTGGAGGTTGTCCAATCAGGGAGAAGGAGAAATTAGGTGATTGGAGTTTTGAGAAAGCTTGGGAGCATTTGTGGATTCTTCTTTCTTTGATTTGTGATATTGTTCTTCTCATAAGTTATTGAGGTAGGTTCTTCATCTTGTCAATTCTAGCTTTCAGATGCCCATCTTCTATGCATCTGAAAAACTAAGATCCTTTGTGTGATCTTCCTTGTTTGATTATTGTGTGGTTTATTGATTTAAAGTTGAGAAAATATGATCTTGGTTCAATTTTGTGTTTTCCTTCAAGTTTGCATGTCAGATTTTTGCTTGTGGGCATAAAGCTTTCATTTTTGGGTGTTAGATGCAAATTGGGCATTAGGGTTTTCATGGGGAAGAATTATGTTTCAAAATTGCCCTTAGGGTTTCAATTTGAGGGAAAAAGTCTTCTTTGAATGAGAATTTATTATTTTTGTAAAATTTTCTTGAAACCCTTAGATCTATGTTTGTCTCACCTTGAAAAGTAGAAAACTTTCCTTCATCAGGTGCATGTAAAAACTAGGATCAGATCTACATGAAAACAAGTCAAATGAGTTAATTTGCATGCTTAAGAGAAAGAAAAATCTTCTTGAGAAAAATAAAAAATTTAATATTAATTTAGTAATCTTTCTTGTTTTTTCCCAATTTGCATGTTGAAAGAAACAAAATCCCTCTTTATTTTATTTAGAACTTTTATTGAAAAAAATGCCTATAATATTGGAAAGAATAACTTGAATCAATTGAATATAGGAGTTAAATTTAATTATATGCTGGAAATTAAAACAAAAGAAATAATAGACTTGCTGGTATTTTCTTTAAAAAAAAATATAGTCTGGTATTTTCAAGAATATTTAGAAATAAAAATATTATATATATATATATATA
>MU226675.1:393994-434711 GCA_018584345.1 Thuja plicata
AATGCTTGAGAGGAAGACTTGAACACCTTGAGAGCTTGGAAATGGATGCTTGAACCTTTTTCTTCTTGACAAAATCTTGATTAGAGCTTTTTGCACTTAGAAGACTTAGAGAGAATGAGAGAAAGAGACTTCCTTTTATATGAAATTAGGGCACAATCTTCTAAGGAAGCTGACATAGGATAATTAAATTCCAATTAGACCCATTTCCCTAGAAAAGTACCTATATTAAATGTAATTTAGGAATCAACGCTTCGAAACCCGAAACAGTCGACCTGGAAGCGGGAAAACTAAATTTTTGATGACCCCCGGCAGCCGACAAGCTTCCTATTTTGAAAGGTCGACCCTGGTTAGGGTCGAGGTCGACCCTGACCTAGGGGGTCATAACCCTTGGAAAATATGCCAGGTGGGGTAGGAGGTGCCCGAAGAGGCCCAATCAGGGTCTTGAACCAGCACAAAAGTATGAGATGATGCAGAAACGGGAGGATGATATGACGGAGATCAAAAACATCCCCTGAGGAGGGCTAAATGATCTTAACATGGAAGTGCTTCCATTTTAAGATGATACACCAACTAACCCACTAAATCATAAACATGATTTCAGATTTATTACGAAAAACAAAACTCAAAAAACTGGAAAGAAATAGAAAAAGTTAATTTTGGAGGTCAAGATGAAATTTTAGGCTCCTGAAAAAAGATTAAAATGGCCACCAACAAAGTTGGCTTAGTTGGAATTGCCATTAACTCTACTTCACAAATCTCCCTGTAAAATTTCAGCCAAAACCCACATCCGAGTCAAAAGTTATGACCCTCTGAAGCTCCTATATATATATATATATATATATAGAGAGAGAGAGAGAGAGAGAGAGAGAGATTTTAGTAAATTAGGACATTTATTTTAATGGATGATTTTAAAACATACGGTGTAAATTAAATAATAAAAGTATTATTATTGGACGAATATTATTAATGTTGATTAATAATGTTACATCTATATTTTTCCTAATTGTTGTAATTATAGTCGGACTTAAGTAATTATTTGTTAGATTAATTTATGTATGTTGGATTTCATAAATTATTCTTCTAGGGACTTTATCTTTGCATTTTCGTTGGAAATGGAATTATAATTTGTTAGTAATTTTAAATGATAAATGAATTTGCATAATGAATGTTATAAATTTTTTTATCACTAGATTTTGCATTAGGTTTTTCTAAAGATTTATATATCATTATGTTATCACTCGATTCTGAATTAGTTCTTTCTAAGTGTGTATTTCATGCCATGACGTACTATTTTGGATGATTATGAAATGTATTGTGTATTCTTTCCTACTATGAGCTTTTTCGTGAGGGTATCTGTTCGGGTGTTAAGTTATCTTTCAGAATGTAAACCAGAGGGTTTTGGGATTTGATTATGCATGGTGTCTTGTGAATGATTTCCAGTGCATGTTACCTATGATGTTATTTTGGTTCAAATGTCCTTCCTAAACCTAGTGTTTATGAACTCTTGATATGTGATCCTTTGAGAATGTCTCATACATGTTTATGGTTAATTGAGAAATAGTAGTTCCTATATGGGTAGGAACCACTTTATGAGTTTATGAGATTATTTTATACCTTGAGCTTAGGGGGTGGTTAGTTAGGTGCATCTTAGGGGAGTGGCTTACAATAGGATTCCAAGCCCCAAAGAGGTCAGTACCAGGGTGACTTATCGCAAGTTATTAATAAGTGATAATGTAATAATAAAACTTGGGTTAACATTAAATACAAGATTGATCGTGATGCCTCACTTATGCCTTGAGTGCTAGTACAGACTAAGGATAAGAACGACTTGATACCTAGAGAGTAGGTATGGTTAGATTCCTCATCTTCGTGAGAGGGTATTCTATCTCTGCATGAGTCATGTTGAGCATTTGGGGTCCAGAGAGGCCATTCTAGGGTAACTCAAGTGATTGACTATGTGATGACACTCCCATAGAATATAGCCTAAGTCTCTTCCATAGGTCTTGCTTTACCTTTTACGGTTGTGGTTCTGGCATCTAGATTTTTTGTTTCAGTGGTTGGTTCATGTTGATGTTTTGGATAATTTATGTATGTCCTTTATCTTTGGATGGTGTACCTTTGTTTTGACCTTGGATCTCCAGTGTGTCTTGATCTTTCCTATCCTTATACTTTTTCTTTAGTCTTTCTAGATTGTGTTCCCATGTGTGGGTTTGATTTTATCTCCTCAACATGGTGGGAGTGGACCTTTGTTTCCACGAGGTTGGGTGATAGTGATTCTTATTACCATTGAGACCCGACGGTTCTTCTTCATGCTTGCATGATCCTTTTTGCAAGTCTATCTTCTTATTCTTCTTATGGGGACTTGTTCAGTTTCATGAGTTATATATTTGTAACCATATGTGTATATTGGTTGACATCCTTTCAAGGATGTATTGTGTTGTCATGTATTGTTGCATAAGATACGACATGTGTAGTGGATGATTGATTCGATTGTATACCTTGGGTATCAGATGTATATGTGGTCTTATTATATGAGATGTATATTATTAGATTCAGTTGATGTATCCATTTTGTTAGTTCTTTATAGTTGTTCTTCGTAGATTATTTTTCTTAAGGAATTCTATGTCAAGGAACCCTCGAGATTTGTAACCTTTGTCGTGATGTGTTCATGTGTATGTTATGTATCTCATTGTGTTGCGTCCATGTTGTTATCATTATTGTTTGTAAACATTTTTAAAAAAATTATCCTATTAACTCACTATCATGTTTAGGTTAGTTCTCCTGGGTTCCCTGGTGGGGCATTATAGTGCATCTGGTCTTCAAGGCATCATACCAACCTTAGATCTTGTATGACTGTTAACCTTTGAAATATTTTTCATGTAAATCAATGTGTATCTCTGTCAAATTGTTCAACCATCCACATTCTGCCACATGTATCCTTGATGGTATACTTCTTTAGCATCAGAGGGTCCAAGACACATGGTGATCAGGTGTGATGCCTGAATGGATAAATAACGTGCATCTTCTGTTTGAGGAAACATGCCAATCGTTGGATGGATTTTTACTTTCTCGATGTATAATCCTTCTTTGACTTTTCTCAATCGAGATCAAAGTATACGTGTCATTCAGGTGCATTCCCTTGAAGGTTAAAGATCTTCATCTTGCCAATCGAGGGATAACACCAACCGTAGATTTTCAAAAAAAATGGCAAGTTGTTTAAGAGAACCTATGAAGAGATAAAACTTGTTTAAATAACTTGCAAAATACTTACAACGGCTAGTTTTATGAATTCAAAAATTTGCAGCTCGCGGAATGTAAAATTTTAAACATAGAAGATTTTAACAAGATAAATGCATGAATTAATAAGATGAATGCACGAGATAGTATTTTTGCAAGCATAAATTACAAAATGAAAGGAAGAAATAAAAGCATAAATCACAATAATGAATATAAATAATACTTCCCTAATCTCTTTTCATGTGCAAATTTGATCTGCAAATTTGGGTTGCACCAGAGGGTCCAGGATCTAGAGAGACCAATCCAGGGTAACTCAAGTAGATGACCATGTGATTAAACTCCCATAGTATGTAACCTAAGTCTCCTCCATAGGTTCTTCATTTTCCTTTATTATATGTTCTCTATTATCTGATATTTGTTATTTTTTGGTGTTTGGAATTTGTTTTTATTGGTTATTTGTTTCATTATCATTGTTTTGTGACCCTTGTCTTGACCTATATTCTATTGTAAGACTCGTGTTACCATATTGGTTACAGTGCTGCAACTAGTATACCCCTGCATCAACCTTTTCTTATTTTTATTATCAGTTTTAATGGGGCTTGGTTTTTATCTCCTCAGCATGGTTGGATGGACCTAAGGGTTCCATATGGTTGGGTGATAGGGACTTTATTTACCATTTATATTCAATGTTCATGTTCTCATACTTGGATGATCCATGTTTCTGCTACCATGTTCTTTTCTTATTGTCATCATGATCTATTACTATCATGTATTCCATTATGTATTGAGACATACTTTCAAAAAATTCTTATAAATAATTATAATTATGACTTGATTTATTATTGTGATTCCTATGACATGTGTAGTGAAAGATGTACTTTATGTATACCATGTGTATGAGTTTACATTATTTGTATCTTGTTTTTGTAATTTTCTTATATTGCTATGATATTGTATCTTATTATTCAGTTGTAATAAATATATTTTTTAATAAGTCAATAGGGAAAGGGCTCTGGTCCCAAAATAGTTGTAAACACACTAGGAAGTAACAAAGATAATCCTACTCAGGGCCATGACAAATGAGAGAAAATAAAACAGCCCCACCTGCAAACTAAACCAAAAATACCAAAAAATATCTTCAAAGATTTTTTGCTACTACTACTAACTTTAACATTGTCAAAGTTAACTTTAGCTATCCAACTTAAAGCACTAAAACTAACAGTACTATATAAACTGCTAAAAAACATCATCGTGGATTTTTAAAAATGATCAAACAATAGAGGTGTTGTGAAGACCACAAGAGCCATAAGTTTAAAATAACCATAGAGAAAATATCATTATACCGAGTGAAAAACTAGAAACAGAACAAAACTAGTTATCATAAAAAGCTGCAATTTTGTCTCAGTCCTTAAACAAAATCTTGGGAGAAGAAATCTAATCTTGAGTATCCTCCTCATTGGGATCCTCATCTTTGGCTGAATCTTCATGCTATTTCCATTTAAATCTCTTCATTCTACTTCTTCCCATGACCACACCAAGCAGGGCTCTACTCATAATCATGTGCATCACGTTAAAGATAGAATGAATAACATTTTTACAATCCTTCTTGAAGTTATCAGATATCATGAAAAAACCCTCCTGAATACTAATTTTGTTCTACAATTCAGGAATTTGAGACATCAACAATGGAGCATGGACATTGTCACCAAGATTATTTCTAGAATGAGGAGGAGACTCATAAACCATATTAACAGTATCTTCCAGGTCATTCAAATTAACAATAATTTCCTTTTCTTTTGACATTTTCTCAAGTTTTTGAGGATCAAAAACATAGTCATCATCCTCTAAATTATTTATAGTATCTTCTTCCTCCTTAGACTCAAATTCCTCCTCAGTTTCTGGAATAATTTTCTCCTCAAAAAGTTTCCCCTTCTTATCTTTATTACAAAGCCTAGCCAACCGTCTATCCCTGCAGCTCCCTTCATTTTTAGGTTCTTCAACCTCATACCTCTCCTCCATTTTTCTTCCTCCTTGTTAATATTTATGAAGGGGGTGATTTTTTAGGCTTTTATTACTCATTTTGGTAGCCAAAGGTGTAGGCTTGGAATGAGTTTTTTTCCACTTCTAGGGGTGGTTTGAATAGAGATTCCTGTAAATGAATATCCTTCTCTGGGGTTTTTCATTTCTTGAGGATTTTGGGGTTTTTTTGTAAAAGGGTTCTTTTTAGCACTAGGAGTAGCCTTTTCAGAGAGGGGATTAGATTCAAGAAGTTTCATTTTAATAGTACTTCTAGTCGGTTGAACTGAGTGGCTTTGTTCCTATTTTGGGTAAGTTGGGAAATGGAATCTATATGGAGAATTATCAAAGAAATTATTGTAAAGGGCATAAATCAAACCCTGATGGAGTGGAGAAGAATCCCCATTAGAAATACAAGAACTCAAAGAAGTACATAGAATAAGGGCATATCAATTTTATGGACATTTTGCAAGTGGTTCAAAATAGGAAACTGATTACCATGGAAGGCAGCATACCTACCTTCCAAGGTGAAATATGTCATCATGAAGAAACAAACCAAGGCATATGGGGGAGGTAAAGAGAAATGCTAATATCCAATATCGTGCACTACAACCACCATATTGCACCCTCTTTGAAGAATTGATTCATATAGAATTTAAAATCCCCTAAGCTTTTCCTCTCCACTTTATCACCCTCGCATCTTAGCCTAGTATCCTCCACGATATGTTCAAGAATAACCTTGAATTTAATGCTCCCAATAGTGATATTACCATATAGTCAGGAGTTGAAGAAAGTTGGCGGTAACTAGGTATTATACCCTCTCATGACCTCAAAATATGACGTAAAGCCACCTCTTTTAAATATATCCCAGAGCTCACCATTCTACATTAATTCCCGACAATCTGTAGGTTCAGACCTTTTCAAAGGGTCCCCCATAATGTTGATCATAGACAGAACAAAGTGCTTAAACAAGGACATGAAAGGCCTAATACTTCCAAATGCATTAAAAAACAAGAAACCCTTTTGACCTTTTTTATCAGAATGACATTAAGGAATTTTTTTGAACCCCAGACCCAAATGATATTGAGAATATTCACAATAATCCTAATCATGCCCCACATAAATTGGTGTAGGAGCATTTAGGAAAATCCCTAAATCTTGTTTCAATTTTGTCTTGTACTGACCCTATCCAAGTCATTAATTTTTTAATTTGACCTTAGAAGGTCTTTCTAGTGTGTTCCTAGGTGGATTAGACTAGGCTCAATCCAACCTAGATGTTTATTGCTTTCTAGTTGTTAGAGCTAGATTAGACCTAAGGTGGGAAAATGGGTGTAAATATACCTAAAAGCCTTTAAGGCTTAGGAAAGGGTAGAATAGTGCCTAAAATGGTTCCTAGAATCTTTCTACACCATTCTAGGTCGAATAGATACCCTTAGCTATAACTATGCAAAAAGTTGTAAAAGTTGTCATAAAGTTGCTTGACAACATTTTAGCAACTTTTAATGTCTCATGATAACAAATGAAAAAATTGGATTCCTTTTGAGGAAACATGATTGGTAGTTTCCATAATGGCCTAGAATCATGGGAATGGCATGTTAAGGAAAAATAGATCCCATTGACCGAGGCATTGAGTGGAGGAGTGTAATTTGTGAAAGTGAATGAAAGCTTTGTGTTCTAGCTTTCAGTAATAGTCAAGTTGCATTGTGTTTATAAGTTATTTTATGGATTGATTTGCAAGAGTTAGTGTTTTTTCCATGTATTAGAGACAATTATATATAATTACTTTTTTTTCAATATCATAGTGGCTTTGAGTTCATTTATTTAGCTTTTGTAAATTATTTTGTGAACTGTGTAGTTGCTGGAGTAGACAGTGTGGTTTTTAGTTTCATGGCTCCCCCATAGAATCCAACCATGGAAATGATCTAGGTCTAGATGAATATGGTAGGGGATCCTCTTTATATTTTATATATACAAGTAGGATTCTATAGGAGCAAGTTTGTTATTTTTAGGGTCATGCCCTAGGTGAACAGTGTGTGTCCGGTTAGAGTTTTGGCATGAACTAATAGTGCATGATTACAGGGTAACGATTGAGGGAGTGAAACCAAGGGTGGTTTAATATGAAAAAATTTCATACAAACACATCTTAATAATCTTTACTATTGAACAATCCATCTTGATACATTTTTGAGGAGAAATCAGAAGACAACACAAATATAGGCCAATTAGCCCTATTAAGCCTACAGTTCAGGAAACCACTATACAAAGGACCTATGAACCTAAGAATACAAAAACATTCAAGGTCTAGGAAAATGGTATTTATATCTCAAGTTATTTTTTGGGGTTATTTGGAAGTATGGAGAAATAATTGAGAAAAAACCCTCTATATAGGGCTAATTGAGCAATTAGGCCTATTAGGACCAAAATCATAGACAGTCTTGAACTTGATTGATTAAGTCTTGATGTCCCATTCCAATGGATTCATATGGTTGTTAAATGATTGTTTCAATGATGGATACACACCCTTCCACACTAGTGAAGATGTTGTGCAGATTTTGCACTTGGAGTCATCCAAGATAGAGTGAAGAATTGAAGTAACCTTAATGTTAGTGATCCCTCAAGGTAAAGTACAAAGATCTACTAACTCTTGGATTTGATTTGGAATTGTCTTGGGCTAGAAGAGAAAATAGTATTGGGGTCCTAGAAGAGAAATTAGGATCTGGGGAAGGCTAGGGAAAGTAAAGTCCTAGATAAGTGATTGTACAAGCACTTCTTGGAGAGACTATCATAAATGAAATATTTTTTTTAACCTGAATATTGATATGGTCAATATTTTTTGAATAGGTGATTTGACATTTCCCTTTTCAAAATCTTTTAAAATATTTCCAAAATAAGACTTGCTACACATAATAATTAATAGAATAATTATTAATGGGATCTCCCATGAAAAAACTATATGGAATGCCAGATTGGCATCTAACTTGCATCTGCATTCAACAGAAATTTCTCAACTTGAAAATGGTAACCATTAATAAGAATAAGTTTCCAGATAGTGGGTAAAACCCACATATAATTTTTCCATGAAATAAAGACTATGAGGATCCCAACTCAAAATTTTATTTACCACCATCCCCTTAGTCTAAAACTTAATAGCATTGTTAAGATACATTGCAAGAGTATAAAGATTAGTTGACATCATCATCAATTGCATGGAATAAAACCAAATTTTACCCAGTAACCAACTTAGGATATAAAGGCCCCAAAAATTAATGACATATTATTTTCATCATCGATTTGATTAAAAATTTTCCCCTTTCTTTAGCAAAGCTTTCTTTTAAGTTATTCAAACATTGGTCATACTTCATAAAGTTTCATTTTGAATAATAAAGACCCATATTGGCTATGATGAATTTCCACAATACTGATGCTAGAAAGCATTCTTTAACAATCCTAAAAATTTGATAATAAGAACCATGGGCAACCAACATTGCCTTTCAATTAGTCAGTTGTGAGCTTTGTGTCCCCTTTAAGGATGACAAAATCTAAGTTTAGTTTCTTCACTCTTTTAATTATTTTCCAAGAAGCAATGACCTCCACTCTATTATTTGATCCAACACCTAATGTTTTGCAAAAAAATTTAATGTGAACACCCTGCCAATTCCTGATGACTCCTCCAGAAGTTGAGAGACTAGGGTTTCATTTGGCACACTCATCCACATTGCATTTAACCTAGTTAGCCAGCAGGGGAATCCACTTAGTATGGGTTCTCCTCAAAATAATATCCCAATTGATGTTTACGAGGTTCTATTTTAATCCTCAGACATGTTTAACTCTAGTCTCCTAGAGAGTAGGGATAAATTTTCCTTTGCCAAAGGAAACTATATTGATATTTTATTTAAATTGTTGTTTAATGATTTGAAACAGGATGGAACTAGTACTGGCTTTGTCTCTAAGGATTCTATTATTTCTTTCCATCCTGATATTCCATATGAGAAAGGTGGGAATGTGAGCCCATATATTTTTTAGGATGGGGTGATAAAACAGGCTAAAATTTCATTATTATATAAATAGATTCATCAAATTCTACATTACCTAATCCACATTAATAGCCTTGGGAACACTGTCCCCCACCTCCTTAACATAGGATAAATGCAAAATAATATGGCCAATGCATTCACAATCCTTGTAACAAAGAATACACTTGTTAACCAAGGATAATTCTCTCTTATTTAAATTATCAATTGGTAATGAACTTCCATGAGAATTAATCCACCAGAAATAGTTAACCTTTGGGATAAGGTTGGGGATACAAATCTATCTCCTAAGGTGGTTATTGGTGTCCTTCATTTCAAGGAAAACATAGGCAGATTTGACAGAGAAATAACTCAAGGAGTTGTGTTTCCATATCCAAATATCCTCATTAGTTTGTGAGAAAAGAGAATAATATTGGAGAAGGAGAATTGGGGATAATAAGTCTTCCTGAAGAGCGCTACTAATATAAGGTTGCATATTAGTAGAACAATGCACCTATTTTACTTAATCTTCCCAATTAGCCCTGCCATTGTCTCAAATAATATAACTACTCACTTGGGTTCCATTAGTTCTCATAAGCCACATTTTAATCTGATTGAGGTTACTATTATCCCCTAAAGGTTTCATGAGATGCCAAACGTCCTCCCAAAATTTAGTTCTATTGCAATTTTTAATGATTTTTCTGCGACCTTTCCTTAAAAAAAATTTGGTTTTAAGGATGTTATTCTATAGAGGGGATCACGAGGTAGATGTGGATTTATATAGAAAGGAGTGTATTTCCCAATTTTGAAGATACTTGAATTTCATTAAATTTCCCCAATCTTTATTATTTTCCATGAGAAGCCATCCCATTTTAGCATTGAGAGATCTATTAAAGGATATTATTTTTATGATACTTTGGCCACATTCTCTCTTAGATAAGCAGACATTATCGCATTCAACCAGTGCAAATATCAAATTTTCCCCAGTCGTTGTCCACAATAATCTTTTTGACAGTTTCTCTATGCTATTAGCCACCGATGAAGGTATTTTATAGACAGACATAAGATACATTAGAATACTATGGAGATAAGCCTTAAGGATTTGTATTTTTCCTTCTTGGTTTATCATTTTTTCTTTTCATCCATCATGTTTCTTCTAAAATATTTCTATAAGGTTGTTCCAATAAGTAGGAGGAGGAAAACTTAAGTAGTAATCCTAGATAAGAGTCAAGAAAGGAAGCACCACTACATCCAAAAATATGTATAATTTGAGATTGGAGAACATCTCTAACATTGAATAAGTACAACTTATTGTTTGGTAGTTAATATGTTGTCCTAAAATCTTAGCATAGTTCTCTAGAGTTTGTTTCTATTTCTTAGCCTCTGAGGAGTAGGCCTCCCCAAACAAAATTGTATCATCCATTAATTATTGGTGAAAGAAGTTTTGTATCTGGGAAGAAAATTTAACACCTTTGAGCTTATTTTGGTTTGTATCTAGGAGAATGTTTTTATTTGAGAAGAATATTTAACACCTTTGAGCCTATTGTAATAAATATGTTAGTTTACTTTATGGTTGTTCTTAGTAGATTAGTTAACATTATAAGTAACTCTACATCGTAAAACCCTTGGGATTGTTAACTTTGTATATATACCTAAGTGTATATTTTATCTTATTTTGTTCTTCCTTCAACATTTGTATTGTTTACACATTTTAAAAAAATTGTTCCATCAACTTAGTGACTTGTCTAGGATAATTTTTTTGGCATTTATAGGTAGGGCATTACATATATCCAACCAATGAGCTAGAACGGAAAGAGACTCAAAATTTCAACATAAGAATGATAAGATTGACTTGGTAAACCTAAGTGCGATGAAAATATCTATATTGGGTTTCCTACCAAGATTGGTTACAAACAAGGAAACAATGATCTCTACGAGGTGTAGAATAGTAATTCACAACCATAAGAGAGAGTTTAGGTTCAACCAAGATTCTAGGATAAACAAAATCAGAATAAAATTGTATGATTCATACCTTAATTGAAAAATGACTCCTCAAATGCAATGATGAAATAAGTCCCAATTGAAAGCTTCTACCTTCCACATTAAGTTCTCAATTAAAATTCCTAAAATAAAACTCCTAAACAGATTCACAGAGCTATCAAATAATTAAGCATTAAAAAATCCAAATGAGTGCTCCAACAAATTTAAAGGCATGCAATGCCATAAATCAAGAAAGTTTCCCAAAATCAAATTAGGAAAAGCTAGACGACTTTAAGGAAATATCCTTTTCAAAATTTATTCCACTGTCAACATTCAACTTAATGTAAAATATCTAATTAACACATTTCCTTAATAAGGTATTTTATTTTATTATAATATATATGTATACATATTTTATATGTTTAAATTAAGTTGCAAGTTTACTATTACTAATAAAGTGAGTGTTTGTTCGATGTTAAAGATGTCATTACGATATTGACATTAATACCATTTTCTAACATAATAATTCAATTTATGTTAAAGATTAATGTCAACAATTAATATTAATTGCATACCAACATATTTATAATCAATTATAAATATTAATAGAAAAAAATTTGTGAAGCTAATATATATATATCATAATAAATAAGTTACTCGGAACTAAAATGATACTAATGAATAACTTTAAACTAAAATTAACTTATCATTAATAATGTTAATTAGTCAATATTTAATATTCTCATAAAGTATGCATATATACATATCTACTTGCCTTTTCTTAGTCTGATATTAGTTTAATTAGAATGTACTAATAATAAATTAGATCCAATTAATTTAACAACATTATCATAATTTAAAACCTAAACTCAGATAACCAAAGCATCATGAATCCAATACGACTATAGGAGGGGTGTTACAAAATATCCTTAGGTTTACTTAAGTTGATATCTTTCAATGTTTGAATTTTTTATAGGATAGGAAAAGAACATCTTCTTGTGGTTTTAATGGTTGATGTTTTTGAGGCCAAGTAAAGTAAATAGTGAAGTTTCCACATATTTCTAATAGAGTATAAAGACTATGATTGATTGTGATAATGCTTCCATTATAAGGGAAATTGAAAAAATATTGATGGTAGAAGGAATAGCTTTCATGTAATTAAGCCAAGGATGTCCTAACTTCACATGAAATACATTAGAAGTAGGAATAAGAGAAAGGTAACATCTCAACACTTATTACCAACCTTAATGGGAAGAGTGATAGAACTTATGGTAGGAAAAGTAAAACCATCAAACAACCTAATATTAACATTTTCTTATTGTTGGTATCATAATCTGACTATCATATAGAGAGGTAATCTTCATTAATAACATTTTCCATAGATATTGGATCAATGAGAAATCTTCATTAGATCTTTCCATAAATTGTTGTAGTAATGTATTGGGGTCCATCAAGTGCTTGAATAGTTTCCTTGGAATCAAAAGTAATGTGAGGTTCAGGCTTACGTTTAGGCTTCTCAATAAGGTTCACAACATTTTTCAGACTCATCAAACACTCAATTAGATTTTATGTTTTCAAGTTTGTTAGGCTCAATGACACTGATAGAATGAGAAGGTAAAGGGTTAGTGAATATTTACAAGTTATTATTTAGGGTGCTACAAATTAGTTTCCTTTATCATTGACACCCTCAATAGTTATATTATTTGAATCAATAAGGCCTTGGATAACATGTTTCAACCTAAACTACTTTTTAGTATTATGATCGGCTTGATGGTGGGGTAAAAATAAGATGGAAAGGGTTTGGATGTATCGATAGATTGATATGAGAAAGCTACAATACACTATAATTAATCAGCTTAAGCATAATACAATATTAAGATTCTAATATTTGAGTAAAAGTGTAACATGTAAATATTGATGATAAAGGTACCACACCTAATATCCTACTTTCTACTTGTGTATAAACATGATTTAAAGAGTTGTTCTTAATCTTTATGAATCCTTTGTTTTATTTTTGGAAATTTCAAAAACATTGTTTAGTAGCATCATTCTTATAAAAAAGAGCCTTTGATAGAGATGATTGAAATTGGCTCACTTGAAGCTCATAATTATGAATCAAGTAGAAACTTATCTCTTATTTTTTTTGGTAAATTAGAGATGGAAATTCTTTTAACATCACCATCAACCGCACAATAAGAAAATTTAGCAAACAAATGGTTATATCTACGAATAAAATCAGTCACTTTTTATTTAAAAATCCTTGTTTATAATGAATCAAATCAGTCAAAGTAATTTGAGGACCAATATTGTCTTGAAATTTTTGTATCAATACATTCGCCAATATTTGTAAAGAATCAATGTAAAAAGCACATAACAATTTCATTGAAAATATTTATCTCTAAAAGTATAAGAAAATAGTTTCTCCATGACTCTATGATAATTTGAGAAGTCACCAGACAATGTCTGAAATTTGTTCACATGAATCAAGTGATCAAAATTTTCACTGTATAGTTCCAATTGAGTAATTTTATTTTATTGAGGGATAGTGGTATAGAAAATGTCATGGGAATGTGAGTGAGCTATATCAAATGTAGGTATATTAAACTTGTCTTGGGTTATACAAGACATATTTTTTGAAAGGATGACACACTCTAATCTATGTTGATAACAATGGATTCAGTAGAAGGATTGGTGTTCGACATGTTTGATTACGAAGGAGGTACCATAATGTGATATCTAGGTGGAGCATTGGAATAATAAAGTATCACATTATGATAAGTGGGTAAATGAGATGGTTGAGAAACACACAAAAGATCAATAGAAGGTGGCATATTTGAGTTTTGATTAATAGGGATTTCTCCAAGACTATCATGCGTAGGATTGATATTTTGTGTAGATTTAGCTAAAATATGTATCACATATATGTATCTAAACATTAGGGAATGATGTATGTATAGGAAGGGAATTGTCAGCTTTATTTATAGGATTAGATAGTTTAAGAGCTTAATAATAACTTTTTATAGGAATCATATTATTATAAATAGTATGAGCAATACCGTGCACAAATCTGGAAACTTTTAAACACATTCAAAACATTGTACATCTCCCATACTCTGCAAGAAGGGAATGCCTTGGAAGACTATCTTGCAAACTTGGGATGTGAAGGCCTCAATCATGAGGCAATAAAACCACGGGACTTCATCAGAAAGGACAATGAAATGAAAAGACTGATTGTAATCAACATGAAGCTCTATAGGGGAGAAGGAAGACTTTAGAATGATGCCAAATTTGGGGAATGAAATGATAGGACAATGATGCACTTAGCAATTTTCTATGATGATTGTTTCTTACGGTGATCCCAGATGGAAAAAGTTGATCCTATAGGCCCTTATTAACCCACATCACGAGTGACAACTTGCAGTAGTATACGGGAAATCAGTTAATTCACATAGGTAAAATAAGCCTAAACCACATCGCGTGCGAGTAAACCAATACTACAATGACATAATGCTTCCCATGTGATTTTTGACACATGGTGTCCTCACAATGGTGTCTGCCATTGTATTCAAGTTATGATGTCTTCGCAATTAAATGCTCAAACTGTGCGAAGGAACTAATTCAAGGATCGGACATGATTTCAACTTATGTAGGTGATCGTATGGGATTTTCATCATGTCTTGTCACAATTACTTCATAAACAGGGTAAGTTATTATCTGTAGAGCTTAAAATAGATTTTCAAATGTCTGGATTCTTTCTGATGGCGCTATATACTTATTTGTGTCCAAGGTGTGATTCATGTGGCCTTCAGCATGATGAATTGCTACCCCATAACTAAAGAATCTTCCTTCTGCCCGACGAAATAGAGGTGCACCTTCTTGCTAAGGTTGACGATTTCCAACTATATTCTGTGTTTATATGCCATTCTCTGGTGATATGTAGAGTCATCCAAAGGGTTATCAGTGAGCATATTCTTGTGCCAAGATCCAAGAAAATCCTATTTCCTTCTCAAATGGTATCAATTTTCTTATCCAATTCCATGGATTTTATCTAGTCCATAGATTTATTGATGCTTATAGCCAACAAGGTAGTCTGTCCATAGTTTATAAGGGACAATCGATTAATGATTGCATATCATAAATATAATTTACATGGTCAAGGTGTGCTCTGGTGGGTGGCTTGCTCTCCTGACATCAGCTGCTAGCTAAGCATGTATGTATGTTGGTGTATGAAAACATCAAGAAGGCGCTGGAGAAATAGAGTTTCCATTTTGTGAAGAACACATTGCAGGTCGTGGATAAGGTTTTGGGAAAGGATCTCGAGACAATAATCAAGCACACAATATATGCCTTGCTCAACATTTTGGGTTCCCCCAATATCTCTCTATGAACACTCATCCAGGCGTCAGATCAAGCAACTCGAAAAGAGGTTTCTACACTTCCCACCACTGTGTCAAACTTAAATCAGTCGTACATATTGGGCTCACATTAAAATGAATGTCTTGCTTTGTAGGGGGTTTTGCAAGAACAAAATGTAGAAGACAATGATGGTTGGGTTATTGATATTCCCATTGCTCCTCCAGTCGGCTAGGGAAATGCTTGGGATATTGATTGTGGGAACAATGTTACGCTGCAAGATGAAACAAAGGCTATGGAAGAATAAAATCTAGTCATGGGTTCTTGTTTTTTTTTAATCTTAGTTTGGAATGTATATGAACAAATTCTTAGCTTGCAGATTCCCTCTTGGGTAAACACCAAATACCTTTGAATTAGAGTTATAAAATTTATACAAGAGTTTAGTTCAACTCTATTTTGTAATCAAATAGATTCGTATAAGTTTTTATATTATGCATAAATACTTGTAATGGACTAGGATTATGGGTTTTCTTACTAGTTCTTTCCCAGATGAGTTCTCAATCAATTTAAATATTAATAAATATATTTAGTGACTAGACCACTTTTGCTTAAAAAAAAATACCGTGCACAAAAATTCTACACCGCGTTCAATTCTTTGAATCCTTCTCCTCATACCTAAAATAAAGGGGATGGCAACACTATTTGATAATTATTGACACATCTAATTTTTAAGCTCAAGATTTAAGCTCAAGATTTCCCTACAAGTGAAGATAAACTGATGTTAGTGAAGCATCCTCACGATGAG
The DNA here is from genome assembly GCA_018584345.1 of Thuja plicata. Lineage (NCBI taxonomy): Eukaryota > Viridiplantae > Streptophyta > Pinopsida > Cupressales > Cupressaceae > Thuja > Thuja plicata. Next base: position 410,396 of record MU226675.1, read on the forward strand.
AATCATGGAAAGAATTGTTTTCCATAATCTTAGGTATGTTAAGAGTAGGCATAGAGGTTTTACCTAAGTTCCCATGGAATATGCTATTTTTCTCAGGCTCTATACCCTTGGTATTTAAACTTGTTGAGACCATAATTATATAGCTTTTTCTCATAGGCATATTAGTTGTAGGACTAAGGGTCATAAAACTCATGCACAAAGATACATATAACAAAAATTACTAAACGACCCAAATTCTCAATAGTTTGATCAATTAACCATTGCATAATAAAATATGAGTAAGAATTTGACAGAATGAAATACATATAAATCACATCTATACATTCAAATCAAAAGTAAGCATAAAACATATTGGGTTCACCAAAATGTAATGTAGGGATAAAGGGTTCACAAGATTATGCATGAAAACTACCAAAGTAGGCCTATTTCAATATTAATTATCAAGAAGGAGAGTGGATCCATAAGGCACAATCTCAAACCTTACTAAAAGAGATTGAGCATAAGGTGGATTAGGTAATCCTTATGGAGAGTTGAAAATTATGCTAAAAATTTGTAGAATGAATGTTGGGTCTAGTGATAAAGGTGAAAAAATAAAGGTTTTCAACATACATAGTGTTACAAAAAAATAGATATGCAGATGAAAAAGAAAAATCTAGAAATCAGAGGTAGAGAGGAACCTATTGGTGAAATATGGTATAGAATAAGCTGAACTATTTTTCTCAAGGTGACCTTGACCTAGGAGTACCAGTTGCATATAAAACTTGTAGATCTAAGATGAGGATTTTGTTTAGATGTTTTCCCAAAAGTTTTGTTCAAAGTGTTTGTGACTTTTTTGCACAAGGTGATCGAGAGCCTTCTTTTTTAGATTGGTGAAAGCCTAAACTATAGCTCTCTATCCCCTTAGTGAGAATCTAAATTTTTTCCTTTGTAGTATGTTAGATACACATAGAAAGAGAATTTTTTTTTGGGTTGATAAGGGTTTCCCTAGGAAAAATTCCACTTTTGGAATTAACCATAAAATAAAAAATAAACTTAGAATTAAATTTCTAGATCTGAAAATTAAATTTCTTATACCCATACAATTTTTTTTTTTGTTTTGAAGCCTTCATAAAGATGTTGATGTTGACTTGTAGAGCTAACTTTTTGAAATATTGATCATCGATTTTATCAGGAATTCTTTAGATATAAACTTTATTTTTTTCTTCAATGCCTTGATGATGCTTGATCACTTTCTTAATTGAATTTCATAGGATGTGCTTGAAATTGAATTTCATGATTACTAAGAAATGAGAGGGGTAAGCCTGCTTTTATACCTCTCCCTAGAAAATGTGCTTATATTTTTGAGTTTGATTAATATGGAATTAGATTTTCTACCTCAAGAGTGTTGTCATTAATTGATCTTTATTAAGGCCGCTTTTCTTGGCTTAAAGAAACCCTGGGTGAGCCTATCCTAGGTAACCATGTCTTAGGTCAAGGTCACCCCAGGTAATGTGGGAAAAGGATGCCCTAGCTATCCTCTACCTCCTAAATCAAGAAAGGTCAAGGACCAAAGGTCTAAAGTATAGTGGAAATGTAAGATTTTAATTCAAACTTGAAGCAAAATAAAAAATGATCAGGCGTCAGAGGCCAAAAATGATAAAAATGAAGCCTAGGTGGGTACAAAATTGTATGTGGATATAATTTAAAATTTGTTTAAAAAATGTAATAATATACACACCTTGATTTGGATGATAGCATTTGGCTCTCTATGCCTGTGCAAGGTGACACATTTTTTAATTTTTTGTTTTTTTTGCTATTGGTTCAAAGGGTTTGATCTCTTTCATGTGTCACAATCCTAAATGTTTGCACCAACTTTGGAGGATGTATTGAGATTTTTTGGTGCTCTATTAAACTTTTATTTGGTTTGAAAAGAATTATCTTCCATGCTATATGTATTGTTATATTTATTTTGAGGTGTTTTGGTAATCGTTAACATGTTTTACTTACACTCCATCATGGGGCTGAACTAATTCATGTTTTTTAAATCTTGCAGGGGATATTTAAATATCAGATCAAGCATATTGTAAGAGGTGTGTGTGAATATGATTAAAGGAATAAGAAAAACAATGCAGTTGATAGTGTAGATAAATGATGTTGTAGTGGATTTTCATATAAAATTATCATCAATTATGTTGTTATGAGGTTGTATCTTATGATGAAGAATGTTACAAGTCATAGGGAATAGTGATTTTCCTTTGGTTGTATCCATAAATTTGATATTTTATGGAATTTTTGCTTCCTTGGTTTGTTTCCGTAAAAGAAATTTGTAATTTTGTTTTGTCTTGTAAGGTAGGATTTATAAAGTAGAGTCACGCATTTTATCATATTTTTTCCCTTATTGGGTATTCCACATAAATGTGGTGTTCTCTTGTGCAACTGTGTGGTATGCTATCCTCTTTCAATTTTACATTATTGCAAATATATGGAGTAAAGTTTTCAACACAATTAAAGGTTTAATAAAATGAAAAAAAAACATAAGGAGATGTATAATAGTCAATTTGTAAGGATATAGAAGAATCAATATTTAAAATAAAATATTCTCACATTATTGATTATAAGGTCACGTTACAAAAAAATCCAATACAACCACTTTAGAAATATGTTCCCCATATAATGATGTGAGAGTCAGGACTAGGATAATATATTAGCCTAAAAATCTCAACTACACATCACCTACCTTGAGATATAGATTACATATATCGCTTATAATAACAGTTATAGAAAATTTTATCTAGAGTAACAAGAGCCATAAAAGATGATATTTATGGCATGAATTTACAACCTCATAATGAAATTTCCTACCAAACTGAGAATTTTTATATGGATTAAATAGGGAGATGATGATATTTCTAAGAATTTGGTAATTTTATGTCTAATTATTTGATGAAATTTTATATATAGGCTAGGTAGATGATCAATTAAAGTCTATAATAAAATAGTATATTATGTATCTCTAGATATGTGAACACACTTGTACAACATAAATGGTAGTGGTTGGGATACCTTCAATGGTAAATTTGTATCTATGAAGATTTAAAAACATGGGATTTGATAGACCCCCTTTTATCTAGTTCTTTCATAATAATATTTTGGTGCTACAAATTAGTTGTAGGTGTGAAAATTAAGAAAATGGTGACATGGATTATTATTTATTGGATGGAATTGTTATTGGTCGATCAAATGATGCGTACTATTTCCTATAAATATTATTACTCTACTTTTCAACAACCCCTAATAATATGTTATATAGAATTATCTATAATACTCTTTAATGTGGAGGAAATATTTTCTAAGCTGGACCCATCAATTTCTAATATTGGTGCACCAATAAAATGGGAATATTATTTCAGATACTGAAAAACCATGTGAAGTATTATATCATATCATAATAAGATCATTTGATGTTATAGGTGTATTAATACTCATTATACCTTTTATATTACATAGAATCACAAAATAAAATTGAAGAATGGGGATGTTCTACCAATATTATAGATATTATCTCAAAATAATTTAGAAGGTAGAATGATTATGTTGAATAAAAATATTTTTTTCTAGATTCATAATCAAATAAACTTTAATTGGTCGATTTGAAAAGTAAGTTGGCCTCAAAATTTTAAAAATAAAGTTAAAATAAATTATGGACCCAAAAATTATTTTATGATATTTTCACAAATATAAGAAAATATCTCCCCAAATTATAGCTTTTATAACACTAGTAAAAAAATGACTTGTACAAAAGAAAACTACAATAGAAAATATTTTAAAATATAATATAAATTACTAATTTATGATTGATAATATTACTAATCCGTTGTGAATGGACAACCTCTAGAAGTACTCAATATGAACATGATTAATAATATGATAATAATAATTTTCTTACTACATCTTATATATGCCCTACTTTTTCGATCTATACCACCCAAGTTGATTCTACTTGGCAATATAATGTTCAGAACTTAATTAAAAATTATGTTAGGCATAGGTTGACTCCGCATATTATCATTTATGACATAAGTTAAGGGCACAATATTCTAGATGAAAATGTTGTAGATTTACATTTCTTTAGTACTCTAAAGTAAAGCATTTCTTGAAAGATATTTCTTTCACTATATCTTATTCTTGGATGTGATTTGGATCTCAATCAATACACATTGAATGCCTTTCAATATCTAAACATATATCTATTCACACAAAATATGCAACAATTTGACTAATAATGGCTAATGCGATAGATGAAAGTTGAGATTTTTTTAGTTTTTATTTTAAATTATTTTAGAGGTCAATTATACACTGGAGTGAACCCACACATGATCAGAACAACTCAATAAATAGATGTAAGTTGACGTTAAAAATGAATACATGAATGTAAGTGCAATAATAGATGTAGGATACAAATCATACTGATGAATGCATAAGAATATATAGGAATAAAAATGTAATAAGACAAAAAATATATATATATTATATATATAAATAGTAGTAAATCAAATGAGAGAAAATATACAAATATATTTACACTAACCTATTCCATAAAAATGACCCAAATAAAAATGGACGCGGCTAAGTTCAAGACATAATGCACCATTGACCAAATTTGAAAAAATATGAAAACACCACGAATTTTCGCGAAATTTTCAGCATCTGTTCTTCATGATCTACATATTTTGTGGTCGAAAACCATAAAATAACTGCCAAAAACTTACTGTGTTTTTCGCGAATTTGGAAAAAAAAAAGTTTATAATTTTTTTTGTGTTTAGTGTATTTTGTCTGGAGCTTAGCTAGAGCCAATAAAAATTGTCATTGATATGCAAATATCATCATTAGAGTTAGTATAAATCATTCATGAAGACTTAAAATCATACTGAATTTGCACATGTAAATATTTATATTTATTGTAAAAATCATTTTAAAATTCAAATAAAAAATTGGTTGAGATGAGTCTACTAATCATTGCGAATCTTTATTTGTATAATAGAAAATTTAAATTCAATATCATCAAGATTAAGATGGGCAATAAGTGAAAACATTACTCCATAAGGTGTCACCATCAAGAGGAACCTAAGCTACTTATCCTACTAAAAAAGTGAACCTAAGCTATGATAGGAAAAAAAGAAACCTAAGCTTTTGAAAGCTTAACCATGTGAACAATTTCAAATGCAATTAAATTCCTAAAAGGACAATCTTACCTTTTGGGAAACGAATTTCTTAACAACTTTTTTCCTCAATTTTCCTAGATGCGCAATCAGTCTAGATCCTGATCACACCAAATTTTGACCGTCTCCATTACTCTGATCATTACATAGTTTACAACCAATGTTAGAGACTAGCCATACAAAATAAACGGTACGAACAAGTTAGGGTATATGGCTCGGTTTTGTCCACATAAAATGAAGAATTTTCTTTCTGCAACGTGGAATGATACTTTCCCATACACTACAAATTCTCTAGGTCAAATAAAATAAATCATCTGAAAGCAATTCTAAGGCGAATTTGGTATCGACAAATGCTCCCACGTGATTTGTCTTGTGAATTCATTATGAACTTAGAATTTCATTGGTTGAATTCTGTAGAGTTTGGAAGAAAATGAGCACTTGCCAACGTCCGGGAGAAGAAAAATGAGGAGGAAATCGTAATCACAAATCAAACGAAGAAAATGATACAGAGATTTAGTGTCGCCATTTATGAACGGTTTGTACGTTTATAACAATAAACGTTAGTTCGTTCAAATACGTTTTCGTTAAACAATTTTCGTACGTGATGCGCTTTCTGGGCAAAGTGGCCATCTCACATTTAAATTCTAAATCTATCTATACGCTCAATAAATTCTTTAGTGCCGTACTATCCTTTTAAAATATTTGAGGAGATCTTCATTGATATTCTTGGAGAAGTTTGTGAGTTGATAGAGAATATGTGGAATTAAATTAAAAGTATCCGTACATTTCAAAGCTGTGGATAAAATGTAACAATTGATAGTTTTACTACATGTTTATTCTTCTAGTTTGTATTTATTTATTTATTTATTTTTTAATTAATGGAATCAAAGTATTTTAGTTGAGTTGGTTGGTTATAAATGATAGGGAATATTTATTTTCCTTGATTATATTGTCTATTAGGATTCAAATCTATTTGATATAATATAGACAAAATTGAGATTCAAGTCTAAGTGACTTTGGTAGAATGGTTACATTTATCTTTAACTCTTAGTCTAAGAGATATCAACATAGATTAGTATTGTTGCATACCAATCACTATGTTGAAGCGGGTGCTATGTACCATGGTCTTAAACTTGCTCATTCTCATCGGTATTAAAAAGTGTGGATTGAAGGTGATTCTTTCAATATAATCAAGTGTTTCATGAGGAGTTAGAAGCCAAGTGGGTCCTTTGGGACCTTAAGAAATTATTTGCTTCTTGTAATTAGCTCATTTCAACATATCTTTATATCTCATATCTTTAACCTGAGTGGAATGTCCTAATAGACTCCTTTACCAACGTTGGCATCATAAGAAGAAATGAGTTCAGATGGCAAACAAACGACCCTCTCCTACTTAATGTTGAAGATATTATTAAACATGATTTATTGTACACAAAGGTCACTTCAACATATGGGTATATCTTCATTGACTTTCATTGTCATGTATTCATGAAGAAGAGTTCCATTGATTGGATTTTATTTAGCGTTGTGAATATATGGCTTATTTGACCTGATTCCATTTCCATCATTGTCATAAAGGTTTGGCAAATCTTGAAGAAGGCTAGCATAAATCCCTACTTAGAGCACTTGCATAGTTCAAATTCTAAAGCTTCGAATCTATTCTTGAAAGGATGGAAGAAATTGACACTTTTACCCTATGATAAGAGTGTGTAGATATGTGAAGAGCTAGGATTAGGTGCCTCCCTATGGAGGGAAGGTAATTTTTCAGAATGGGATATCCTCAAAGCTGGTTGTGCATAAATTTCGCAAAAGGAATGAGAGCAATAAAATGTTGAAGAAGGCTAATGGTGTTTATGAAGTCAAATCTCAAAAATCTATCTAGGCATCTATGGTCAATGTAACTATGTAATACTTCTTTTTAGATGGAAGATACACTATTGTTTTTGGTTCACACTTTCCTTTGTTAAACCATTTTAGCCATAAGATCTTGAAGGTGATCTTTCTTTATTACTTGTTAGCTTTGTTGGAGTTAATGATTAAAGACACACACACACACACATGATTGTATGTATGTATATGTATATAAACATATTTTCAGAGGTGGATAGCTCATAATTTTGTGAGGTTAAATTATTTAGATGGGTGGTTTTATTGTAAAAAGTTATGATGTTATTTTTAGTCAACTTTATTTTTTAATATCATTGTTTTTGATAGATTAAAGCAGCAAAAGGGTGCTGGCCCATAGAACAGGGGACTGGAGGCACATTAACAGCAGGTTAATGGCACAGTCGCAGAGAGGATAAGATTTTACTATTTAACTGTTAATACCAGCATCTAAGCATTTACCTCTATCAAAGACAAATATCACAGTTCTGCATAAAAGTAAAAAACTAAAGTAACTAACAGCCATAACCACCATCGAAATAAAGTTCCAGGGCCACGCAGGGCCAGACCAACAGCATTAATTACCCATAACAATACCCCTCCAGAAAAAACAGGGGAACAGAGGAACCTGAGTAGCAAAAAGATAGCACATCAAAAAACAACAATTAACTTTTTCCTCCTAATTGCTTGGAAAGCAATGATCTCGCCCACTCTTCCTGCAGGAATAGGAAGAGGTCTCTGTTATCCGCATTGTCCTCCAGCTTTCCACCCGATAGCTTATCCTGCACATTACAGAGGGTAAGGGYAGAAGCATGCATCACCTTCAGGGCGAATTTATTAGACCTTCTATGGAGATCCCAAAGGTCCTGCATTCCTTTCTTTATCTCTGCAATTTCTTCTTCAACCTTCGCGAACCTGCATTTAAGGGTGCCCGCAAGGTTATACTTGTTCTCCACACTCGGCAAGGTAGGATTATCCAGGGGGTTGCCAAGAGGGTCATCTTTGGGGCTTCGGGTAGGGGAAAGGCTGATGTCATCTTTAATATCATTGTTATCTTGATATTTTAAAACTATTTATAATGTAGAATATAAGATTGATAGTATAAAGAATAGCAGTTTCATGTGTCTAGGGTATATGGATTTAATTCCAATTTTTTTTTTATTTAACAAAATTTAATGTAATTATTTGATAAGTTTTTCATTTGTATAAAAAGAATATTGATATTTTAGAATAATGAGTGTATTTTTAAAGATAAAAATATTCAAATTATTCAAATATATTATTCTTAAGTTCATGTTTGGATCTCTTTGGAGAAAGGTAAATAACTTCATCAAATTTAATATGAATGTGAATGCTTTTCAGGGGATGTTAGTGGTATATGCCCTATTGATACTCACAAACAAAAGCTAGCATTTGTACAAGAGGATAAGTAATTCCCCACAAGGCTAGAGATCCTAGAGAATTATCCTTTGGTATTGTATTACATTTAGAGTTTCTCATGGTTGATAGGTTTGGAAATTTCCCATAGATTGCTTCAACCTTATCATGAAGAAACTAATTGAAACTCAAGATAATTTTGTTTCCAAAAGTATTTGGAAGTCTTTTGTAGGTATCAGGTCATAGATTATATAAAAAATGGAATTATTTCATGGCTAGTATTTCCTTCAACTAGCTTTCACTTTCATGATCTTCTATTATTACTTATCAAGATCTTCTTCCTTCTAAAGTTCCCTATATCCAATTATTCAAATTACATATAACCAATGGATTTCTGTTATTTTGAACTTATTCTCTATACCCACTAAGAGCTAGTTGACTTGGCGAGAATTCAAATCAAAAGAAAGATTGGCACCTACAATTTGATGAATGATTTTTAATGCTAACTACTATATAAGTACCCATGTGCTTTGAAAATATCCCAACGGAAAACAAGGAGTTGAAGTAATTTAACATTTGTGGCCTATTTTTAAACGATAATGCAATTTTCATAAGTGAGTATATATTTCATACTTTACATGGTAAAATAAGAAAAAGAACTTGTTGTTGTCCACTTTTGGAAGGTGAAGAGTCATGATAGTATAGAATGGAATGTACAATTTTATAGGAACCCATTCTAGGAATTCAACAGTCACCTCCTGAGGTGCCCTTATGGGAAATCTCTATCTCCTTAGTGAGAATCTAAATTTGTTCCTTTGTATCCTGTTAGATACACATAGAAAGAGAACAAATATTTGGGTTCATAGGGGTTTCCCTAGGAAAAACTCCACTTTTGGAATTAACCATGAAATTGAAATAAACTTGAATTGAAAGGGAAGTTTTCTATAATGTAGCAGAATCTAGACCTGAAAATTGAATTGCTTATACTTATACAATTATTTTTTGTTTTGAAGCCTTCATGAAGATGTTGATGTTGACTTGTAGAGATAACTTTTTGAAAGATTGATCATGGATTTTATCATGAATTCCTTAGATATAAACTTTTATTTTTTTCTTCAATGCCTTGATGATGCTTGACCACTTTCTTAATTGAATTTCCTAGGATGTTCTTTAAATTGAATTTTATGATTATTATTCAAAATGAGAGGGGTAAGCCTTATTTTACACCTCTCCCTAGAAAATGTTCTTATATTTTTGAGTTCAATTATTATGGAAATAAATTTTCCACTCCCAAAGTGTTGTCATTAATTGATATTTATTAAGGCCCCTTTTGTTAGGTTAAAGTAACCCTTGATGAGCCTATCCTAGGTCAAGGTCATCCATGGTGACCATGTATTGGGTCAAGGTCACCCAAGGTAACATGGGAAAATGATGTCCTAGCTAGTCTCTACCTCCTAAATTGAGAAAGTTCAAGTACCAAAGGTCCAAAATGTATACGAGATGTAAGAATTTATTTCAAACTTGAAGCAAAATCAAACATGACCAAGCATCGGATCCCAAAAATGATAAAAATAAAGCCTAGGTGGGTACAAAATTGTATGTGGATATAATTTACAATGAAAAAAAAATTAATAATATACACACCTTGATTTGGATGATGGTGTTTGGCTCTCTATGGTTGTGGAAGGTAACACAATTTTAAATTTTTTTCTTTTGTTGTTATTGGTTCAAAGGGTTTGGTCTCTTTCATGTGTCACAACCCTAAATTTTTACACCTACTTTGGAGGCTGTATTGAGATTTTTTAGTGCCCTATTTAACTTATATTTGGTTTGAAAAGCATTATCATTCATGCTATATGTATTGCTATATTTATTTTGAGATTTTTTGGTAATGTTTAACATGTTTTACCTACACTCCATCATGGGGCTGAACTAATTCATGTTTTTAAATCTTACAGGGGATATTTAAATATAAGTTCAAGTGTATTGTAAGGGTGTGTGTGAATATGATTAAAGGAATAAGAAAACAATGCAGTTGATAGTGTAAAGAAATGATGTTGTAGGGGATTTTCATCTAAATTTGTCATCAAGTATGTTGTTATGAGGTTGTATCTTATTATGAAGAATGTTATAAGTCATAGCTAATAGTGATGTTCCTTTCGTTGTATACATAAATTTGATATTTTAAATAATTTTTGCTTCCTTGGGTTGTTTCCGTAAAAGAAATTTGTAATTTTGTTTTGTCTTGTAAGGTTGGATTTATAAAGTAGAGTCAAGCATCTTTCTCACTTTTTTTTCCCTTTGGGTTTTCCACATAAATGTGGTGTTCTCTTGTGCAACTATGTGGTATGCTATCCTCTTTCAATTTTACATTATTGAAAATATATGGAGTAAAGTTTTGAACATAATTAAAGGTTTAATAAAATGAAAAAAAAAACATAAGAACATGTATAATAGTTGATTCATTAGGATGGAGAAGAATCAATATTCAAAATAAAATATTCTAACATTATTGATTACAAGGTCACGTTACAAAAAAATCCAATACAACCACTTTAGAAATATGTTCCCGATATAATCATGTGAGAGTCAAGACTAGTATAAACATTAGCCTAAAAATCTCAACTACATATAACCCACCTTGAGATATAGTTTACATATATTGCTTATAATCACAACTATAGAAAATTGTATCTAAAGTAACAAGAGCCACAAAAGATGATATTTATAGCACGAATTTACAACCTCATAATGAAATTTCCTCCCAAACTAAGAATTTTTATATAGATTAAATAGGGAGATGATGATATTTCTAAGAATTTGGTAGTTTTATGTATAATTATTTGATTAAATTTTCTATATAGGCAAGGTAGATGATAAATTTAAGTATTTATTTAAATAGTATATTATGTATCTCTAGATAGGTGAATACACTTGTACATCATAAATGGTAGTGGTTGGGATACCTTCAATGCTAAATTTGTATCTATGAAGATTTAAAAACATGAGATTTGATATACCCCCTTTCATCTAGTTCTTTCATAATAATATTTTGGTACTACAAATTAGTTGTTGGTGTAAAAAATAAGAAAATGGTGACATGCCTTATCATTTATTGGATGAATTTGTTATTGATCGATCAAACAATGCACACTATTTCCAATAAATGTTATTACTCTACTTTTCAACAACCCTTAATAATACATTATATAGCATTAGCTATAATACTCTTTAATGTGGAGGAAATATTTTCTAAGGTTGACCCAACAATTTCTAATATTAGTGCACCAATAAAATAGGAATATTATTTCAGATACGGAACAACCATGTGAAGTATTATATCATATCATACTAAGATCATTTGATGTTATAGGTGTATTAATACTCATTATACCTTTTATATTACACAGAATCACAAAAGAAAATTCAAGAATGGGGATGTTCTACCAATATTATAGATATTATTTCAAAATCATTTAGAAGGTAGATTGATTATGTTGAATAAAAATATTTTTTTCTAGATTCATAATCAAACAAACATTAATTGGTTGATTTGAAAAGTAAGTTGGCTTCAAAATTTTAAAAATAAAGTTAAAATAAATTTTAGACCCAAAAATTATTTTGTGATATTTTCACAAATATAAGCAAATCTCTCCCTAAATTATATTTTTTATAATACTAGTAAAAAATGACTTGCACAAAAGAAAACTGCAATAGAAAATGTTTTAAAATATAATACAAATTGCTTATTTATAATGGATAATAATACTAATCCACTTTGAATGGATAACCTCTAGAAGTATTCATTAAGAACATGATTAATAATATGCTAATAATAATTTGGTTACAACATCTTATATATGCCCTACTTTTTCCATCTATACCACCCAAGTTGATTATGTTAGGCATAGGTTGACTCCACATATTCTCATTTATGACATAAGTTAAGGGCACAACATTCTAGATGAAAATGTTATAGATTTACATTTCTTTAGTACTCTAAAGTAAAGCATTTTTTGAAAGATTTTTCTTTCTGTATCTATTCTTGGATGTGATTTGGTTCTCAACCAATACACTTTGAATGCCTTTCAATATCTAAACATAATATCTATTCACAAAAAATATGCAGCAATTTGACTAATAATGGCCAATGAGATAGATAAAAGTTGAGATTTTTATTTTAAATTATTTTAAAGGTCAATTATACATTGTGGAATGAACCCACACATGATGAGAACAACTCTCTCTCTCTATATATATAGTAAATCAAGACCCAGGAAATATAAAAATATATTTACACTAACCTATTCCATAAAAATAACCCAAATAGAAATTGTCATTGATGTGCAAATATTATCATTAGAGTTAGTATAAATCATTCATTGAGGCTTAAAATCATACTGAATTTGCACATGCAAATATTTATATTTATTAATATTTTATTTTAAAAATCATTTTCAAATTGAAATAAAAGATTGGTTGAGATAAATCATTAATCATTGCAATCTTTATTTCTATTGTAGAAAATTTGAATTCAATATCTTCATGATTAAGATGGGCAATAACTGAAAACATTACTCCATACCATATCATTATCAAGAGGAACCTAAGCTACCTATCCTAATAAAAAGTAAACCTAAGCTTACCCATGTGAACACAATTTCAAATGCAATGAAATTCCTAAATAGACAATCTCACCTTTTGGGAACAAATTTCTCAACAACTTTTTTCCTCAATTTCCCTCGTTGCGCAATCAGTCTAGATCCTGATCACACCAAATTTTAACCGTCTCCATTACTCTGACCATTACATAGTTTATAACCAATGTATAGAGACTAGCCATAGAAAATAAACGGTACGAACAAGTTAGGGTATATGGCTCAGTTTTGTCCACCTAAAATGAAGAATTTTCTTTCTGCAACGTGGAATGAGACTTTCCCATATACTACAAATTCTCTAGGTCAAATAAAATAAATCATCTGAAAGCAATTGTAAGGCGAATTCGGTATCTACAAATGCTCCCACGTGATTTATCTTGTGAATTCATTATGAACTTAGAATTTCATTGGTTGAATTCTGTAGAGTTTGGCAGAAAATGGGCAATTCCCAACGTCCGAGAGAAGAAAAATGAGGAGGAATTCGTAATCACAAATCAAACGAAGAAAATGATACAGAGATTTAGTGGGTATTGGCTAAATAGCCAACTAAAACGTAGAACATATAGAGGGAGTTCGTTTTAGTTTGCTGCGCACAGGTTGCCGATTTAGTGCCGCCATTTATGAACGGTTTGTACGTTTATAACAATAAATGTAAGTACGTTCAAATACGTTTTTGTTAAACGATTTTTGTACGTTGAATTTTTTTGAGACTACCATTGTCCAATTTCTTTGCTTTAGGTCTAGGGTTTCTTCATTTTTTTATTTAGATGGCTGTGTCCTTTATCACAACCTGATTAATCACTGTACATTTTGTTTAATAATTTATCTGGTGTCTGTGGTCTTCTTGACGTTTTTCTATTGAAATTTGATGCGCTTTCTTGGGAAAGTGGCCATCTCACATTTAAATTCTAAACCTGTCTATACGCTCAATTAATGCTTTAGTGCCGTACTATCTTTTTAAAATATTTGAGGAGATCTCTATTGATATTCTCGGAGGATGTAAGTAGAGTGGGTTTAACCAATGAGTGCTAAGTGTTCCATTCATTCTCATGAATGATGGGTTCATGTGAACCACTACTCATGAATTATGGGTCAATGAGTTTGACTCAAAAACTACACAGTTGAATCTTGATAGCAATATCACAATTCTTGGAGAAGTTTGTGAGTTGATAGAGAAGGTGTTGAATTAAATTAAAAGTATCCTACATTTCAAAGTTGTAGATAAAATGTAACAATTGATAGTTTTACTGCATATTTATTCTTCTAGCCTTCTGGTTTTTTATTTTTCTATTTTTATTTTTTATTTTTTATTTATTATTATTATTATTATTATTATTATTAAATGTATTTGATGGAATCAAAGTATTTTAGTTTAGTTGGTTGATTATAAATGATAGGGAATATTTTATATTTCTTCATTATATTATCTACTAGGATTCAAATCTATTTGATATAATATAGACAAAATTGTGATTCAAGTCTAAGTGACTTTGGTAGAATGGTTACATTTATCTTTAATTCTTAGTCTAAGAGATATCAACATAGACTAGTATTGTCAAATCTGCCACAAGCTTTGGCTAGTGCCATTAACATGTTGTTAATGTGCTTCTAGTCCCCTGTTCCACGGGCCAGCGCCCTCTTGCTACTTTTATCTATCAAAAACATAGACTAGTATTGTTGCATACCAATCGCTATGTTGAAGCAGGTGCTACGTACCATGGTCTTAAACTTACTCATTCTCATGGGTATTAAAATATGTGGATTGAAGGTAAGTTCGACTTTAAAAATGTATCTATATACGAATTTTAGTATTTCTAACTAAAAATTAATTTTGGTCAAACATATAGTCTAGCTAGATTCATTCTAGCTAAGTTAGATAAGTTCTTTAACTTTTCCAATTGGAAATGTCTATTAATTGTATGTTTTATACCACTTTGGGTCCAATTACCATATAAATAAAATTATTTCAGAAAAAGTGATGTTTCAATAACTCCTAGTCTTTTTAATGATATTTTTTAAAAAATACAAAAATACTCTTTTGCAGAGATCAGAGTCAAGAATATTCTCATATAGATTTTATAGTATTTTAATTAGACATAGTCTATTTTAATTAAAAATTATTGAAAGAAGGTATTTTAACAGTCAAGCAGTCGTTGATTCGGAAAATATAAAAAAATGATAAATCAATTCAAAAGAAAATTAAAATCATAGAAAACACTAAACAAGAGAGTCCTTTTCAATAATATGTAATTTATTTGGTTTTTGGTATAGTTTTGATAGGGGAAAAGTGGCGGGAGACAAAAACTGTTGATTTCAGGTAAGTTCGACTTTTAAAACATATAACGGGAAAACTATAAATGGGAAACACTTCTTTCTTTTTTTCTACACTAGGTATACATGTCATCTTAAACATATTCTAAAACTGGAGGACAAAAAATGGTTTACTTATAATGATTTGGCGGGAAGTAAACTCCTTGATTTGCGGTATTTTTCAGGAAATGAAAAATAGACCTAAAAAATTCAAGAAACATATTAATTTTGGTTTAATTTTTTTTTAAAAATTATAGGCATATAATTCATCTTATTTCACACATTTCTTCATTTTACATCATCTTCAAATTCTCAACAAAAATGTGACTTCTATGCCCTTGAAGTTTTACAGTTTTGGTGTTGTTAACCTTTTTTCCTTTGTAAAAGGGTGAGATATTATTGTGCTTTTACCCATATGTATGTGTGTGTGTGTATATATACACACACACATATTTATTTATTTATGTATGTATGCATATGCATACATACATAATATATATATATATATATATATATATATATATATATATATATGTGTGTGTGTGTGTGTGTGTGTGTGTGTATGTATATGTATACGTATGTGTGTGCACACACACACAGACACACATATATATATACACATACACACATATGTATGCATATATACATATTTTGAGAGGTGGATAGTTAATAATTTTGTGAGGTTAAATTATTTAGATGGGTGGTTTTAGTGTCAAAATTTATAGTGTTATTTTTAGTCAACTTTATTTTTTAATATCATTGTTATCTTGATATTTTGAAACTATTTGTAATTTAGAATATAAGATTGATATTATAAAGAATAGTAGTTTCGTGTGTCTAGGGTAAATGGATTTAATTCCAATTTTTGTTTTTCTTTAAAAAAATTATATATAATTATTTGATAAGTATTTCATTTGTCTAAAAAAAATTGAAATTTTAGAATAATGAGTGTATTTTTAAAATATGAAAATTTTAAAATTATTCAAATTTCTTATGGTTAAGTTCATGTTTGGATCTCTTTGGAGAAAGGTAAATGGATTCATCAAATTTATTAGGAATGTCAATGCTTTTCAGGGGATTTTAGTGGTATATGCTCTATTGTACTCACAAGCAAAGGCTAGCATTTGTACAAGAGGATAAGTAATACCCTAGAAGGCTACATATCCATAGAATTATCCTTTGGTATTGTATTACATTTAGAGTTCCTCATGGTTGATAGGTTAGGAAAGTTCCCATACTTCACTTCAACCTTATCATGAAGGAACTAATTAAAACTCAAGCTAATTTTGTTTCCAAAAGTATTTGGAAATCTTTTGTAGATATCAAGTCATAGTTTATATAAAAAAATTAATATTGCATGACAAGTATTTCCTTCAACTAGCTGTCACTTTCATGGTCTTCTATTGTTACTGGTCCAGATCTTCTTCCTTCTAAAGTTCCTTATATTCAGTTATTCAAATTACATATAACCAATGAATTTCCATTATTTTGAACTTATTTTTGTTTATCTCCATGTTTTGTTGTCTACTAGTGTGACACACCTAGTCAGAATAAAGGGTTGGTCGGTCATCACTGCGAATGAGTCATACCACCAAGCCAAGCAATGTAAATGAAATGTATAATATTATGTATTGAATGATCAATAGTTACTGCCAAGCAAGTCAGTCGTCATCGAGTACTCAATTGTTGCCGATCAGAATTATTGCTGATTTGCATAGAAGAGTTAGTGTCGAGTGACAACATATAGATATGTCGAGCAAGATAGTATTGATCGAGCACAAGAGTTTATATATGTCGAGTAAGACAGTTTTTGTATGTGTTTGGAATGGCACAAGAAACCTAGGTAAACCATTTTGGCTGACTTCTATGAATCATTTATGATCATTCAAAGATTTTTAATGCATTAATTACGTATTATTTTTGAGATCATGGAGCCCTATGTAAGCCATGCAGCCAATCAAAATGAGGGGTGCCTAAGCGGAAAAATGTGATGAATCTAGATCCTTGATCTTGATCTGGATGTTTCGTCACTGGTCTATACATGGAATGATTCAAACCCTAATGGATATGTATGTGTGTGGATGTAGATGTGAAGAGAAGAGATCAGGTGTCTATACATGTTTTGCATATCTGAAGCATAAATGAGGCAGAGTGATCGAGCAGAGAAGTGATGGATAGTAAAGAGATATATCAGATTGAGAGATCAGTTATGAGTTGGAAAGAGGAGATCTGTTATCAACATTTATAATGCAGACTGAAGAATCAGGTACTGCTACATTCTACCAAGTGAATCAGGGTAAATCTCTTAACAGGGTGGTCCTAACATGCCATTGTAAATCTCTTAACAAAGTGCTTACTTAGTTGTAATTTTTAAATCCTTTAACAAGGTAGATTGTATAAGTTTGTAAGCTCTTAAATAAGGCAAACCCCTCATAGGGTAGATCATTAGAAGTGATCAAACTTTGTTTCCCTAACAGACACACTTTATTACTGCACAATAGTGAAGATTTGTGGGTTTCATCCCCACCCCAGTTTTACCTTCAAAGGTTTCTAGGTTACCAAATCTTTGTGTTATGTGTTCATTATGGATATGATTAGATGTTAGATCTGTTAAAGAATTTTAGTTTTTTTATGAGTACATGTTGAATCAATTTTTTTTAGAAGTGTAAAAATTTTATAGATCTAATTCACCCCCCTCTCAGTATACTTCTTTCCCATATTAAACTTCCAACAATTGGTATCAGAGCATTTTTCTCTTAAAATAATTCTAACCACTCGAGAGTTAAGATCTTGGAAATGGAGGTTTATAAGTTGGGAAAGGTTATTGAGAATCAGAAGATTGATATCTAGCTAGCACTACAGTAGCTTGAAATAGAAAGAGAAGAACTGAGGAAATCCTTAAAGGCTAGGAAAAAATTGGAAACTCAACTGAATGAAACTTCATATAAAGAAGATGACACTGGAGGTATATTTGAAAATAAATATTCCAAAGAAAGTAATACATCAATTGCAAATCTATTGGAGAAGAACAATACACTGAAAGAACAAGTCAAAAGTCTAAAGATAGAATAGGAAACTCGATCAATAACACTATGTGAGGTGATTGATCAAAAGAAGAAAGGTGAGGAAGACAAGACAATGGAATAAGAAGACAAGAGATAGATGGCTATCAGACTTGATGAAAGGACAAGTGATGTGCAGAATCTCACAAACAACCGCTTGGACATGGTCAACAAACTGTTATTTTCAAGTCAAGAGGTAAACAAAAAAGACATTGAAATTACATATCTAAGATTTGAGAAAACTCAAATAAAAAATGAGTTGAGATCTAAAAGAGAACTCATTGAATGAATATATAAACCAAATGAAGCCTTGAGAAACTTTGAGGAACCGATGAGATCACCAAGAAGGAATAATGACACCTTTGGACTTGGACATACCGAGGACCTGTCATCCACTGAAGAAGGAGAGTCATCAAAGAGTGGAGAATAGAGGAATGCAATGAATAACAAACCTACATGTCATCATTGTGGGAAACTAGGTCACACAAAAAACATTTTCCGAAGCAATAATGGTAAGTCCAATCCAAAACCTAAATTTAATGGATATTTCTTTAACTGTAAAAATCATGGACATCAGTAACATGAATGCAGGTCAAAGAGTAGCAGTACACCTACTTCACCTAGATTCCAAGGACATTGCTACAATTGCCAGCAGTTTGGTAATAGAACCCAAGATTGTAGATCCAAAGCAAAATCCAAATAGACATCTAAGAAACAAGGCAATGCACCGAGGAAAGGTAACACATTTAATTGGGATTACAATACAAGGCATAGTTGTCATTATTGTGGTGAATGTGGTCATATTGCAGAAAATTGTATAATGACACACATTATAGGTAAATATAAGAAATGGATGAATGGAAGTATGGTCTATTATAGTTGTTAGAAGATTGGTCATACCGAGAGAGACTGCAAGACCATAGCCCCAAAACTTTCTATTGAGCAGATAAAGAATCAGATGAATTTGACATGGGGAAAGAGAGAAGAAGCAAGCATTAGTGGAACCGATGAAGCCAAGATCACCCAATCTAATAGATCAAGTGATCACACTACTTCCAATTAAGCTAAAAATTTATTTAAGAAACTATTTTCTCAAATGCTAAATTTTACACCAGTTCCTAACATAAGATTTATTAAAGTTTGTATTTGCATAAGATAAGATGCATAAGGACAGATCTGAGATAAGAATTGAGCAAAGAATTGATATACATAATTGATTTCGAACATCAGTATTAGTATATATGTTGAGCCCCCATATAGACCGAGCTAATATGTTGACCGAGTGTCATTAGTGACTAAGTCACTATTCTGACCGACTGATGGAATGAGTTAACCAAGCTATTTATTCAAGGACCAAGGAAAACTGTTATCCACCTACCATTGCACGAAACATTTATTGAAGACCTAATTCAACCGCTTGAGGGTATATAATGAATTTCACCAGTCATTTTCATTTCACAAAGAAATTAGAGTTTGTAGAAAATTTATAAGGCGATTGAAGAGTGACTTGAGAAAATTTTATAAAGATTCCACCTTTGTATCATCTACAAGTATTGTGAAAGGTTGAAGACTCGTTGTTGCTGAGATACCCAAATCTATTTCATGAACCCTAATTTGTAGAAATGGTAGCTAGTTCATTAGTTGGAGTGAAGTGACAAGACAAGGAAATGAGAAATGTCCAGTTGGTTAGGATAAATGCTTGTGCACCACCCAATTTTTGAGCTATTCTTGAGACTGTGGTGAAGGGAGATCTTATAGGAGCCTTGTCATTGATCATGCCTAAAGTTATTATGATCCATGATGTAAGAGAATGCTACATGTGTAAAATCAGAGAAGTTGGAGATTTTGAGTTGAGGGAAGCCTACAATAAACTATGTGAAAATGGGGCATTGAAGGCTGACCATCAACACATTTCCAACAAAGGGTTAGTCTGTGCCCTGGATTTCCCATGCAACTTGAAAATTGAATGGATCAGGATAGTGCTAAGAAAAATACATGATATGAGCCTGTGGCTGGAGAATGGACCAGTAAAGATCACTAAATATATCATCTACTGAGTTACTGGTTACCCTATTGTGCAAGGGAAATGAACTATGCATTGTCAAAGTAAGGAAGACATTAAGAAGAACACTTTAGCTAAGTGGAAGAAGAGAGGAAGGACAATTTAAATGATCATAGATCCTGAAATTGACTTCAGAGTTAGAGTGATTGCACACAATTTTTATGAGTCAAGAATATTGCATAGCGTCCCATGTATTGCAGTTGATCAGGCATGGAAGATAGTGAAAAAGGATCATACTTATGATCTTGCCGAGCTACAGATGACTCAACTTGTTGAGAACCTATCATCAATCTGGAAGACAAAGAACTCTATGTGTAAGTTTGGATCCTTGTTAGTTTGCATATTTTTCTATGTTCATAATACTTTTCCTACTATAGGAGATGTAGTATGGAGTCAGGACCGACCAATAAAAATATGTATTAATGAGTTCATACATCAGTTAGGAGAGAATTTTGACAATGTCATGTGTAATTAATTTGTTGAGTTTAATAAAAATACGAGATTAAGGAGCAAAATCCCCATCTCACTAGTAGAGAAGCATTATGATGATGTTTTCTTTCTAATTGATACTGATTACACTTATGTACAATTTGTAGTATCGAGCATAGAATTGCTAAGGTCATTACCTTATGAAGTAAATATATATGAGACATCTGCAACTATCATAGCTTTACTTACGGAGGGAGTTGATAAAACTGCTAAGAGATTTCAGAAATATGAAGAAACAAAATGAAAGATAACCACAGATTTGAAGGTTGCAACCATGGAAAGCAAGAGAAAGAAAATAGTGAAGAAACTTGAGAAGAAGAAGAAGAAGAAGAAGCACTAGTACATATCACACAAGGTCATGGTGAGGACCAATCTAGTGACTCTGAATAAAGTGAAGATGTAGATGTGGGAGTGAACAAGAAAGGTAAGAAAGTGATGGTTTCCAAGTCAACTAAGAAGAGGAGTTAACAGTAGAACTCTACTCCTCCTACCACATCTAGAAGGAGAACCAGGGCATCTATAATTACAATATCAGCTTATCCACCAAAGAAAATGTTAGTAAAGAATGCCAAAGGGGAGAGCTCATGGAAAAGGAAACAAGTTCAAACTGAAGCTGAGTCGAGCCACCCTAAGAGGAAGCCGAGAAGGAAATACATTTTGGGAAAAGATGATGAAGATGAAGAATTGATAGAAACTAAATTTTCTACACTCAAACATCCTACTAATGTTGATAATATTTTTCACAACATCAGGAATTCAATAGGTTTGTCTGGATTCAAGTTTAGTAAGTTTGAAAAGTTAAGTAAAATTGATAACGCAAAGATAGAAGATGAAATGATGGATATGTTAGCATCATACAAGTTGATATCATTAGAGACTGGGAATATAGTCCCTAATGAATAATTAGCAATTAATATTGATGAGAGATGGAAGCATGCCATTATGATAGAAGGACAATATCTTATGAAGTAAATATAGATGAGACATCTGCAGCTATCACAACGTGACTTACGGAGGGAGTTGATAAAAATGCTAAGAGATTTTGGATATATGAAGAAGCAAAATCAAAGATAACCATGGATTTGAAGGTTCCAACCATGGAAAGCAAGAGAAAGAAAATAGTGAAGAATCTTGAGAAGATGTTAGAAGAAGAAGAAGAGGAAGATGCACCAGCACAAATCACACAAGGTCATGGTTTTTAGGTCTATTAGCCCTATAAGACCTAGTTTATAGGAACCCTATGTACGGATGAATTAGGGGTCTAAGACTCAAAAATCCTTTGGAAAGTGGAAAAGGGTATCTGGATATGGTCTTATATTTTTGAGTTCTTTAGAAAATTTTTGCAAGAATTGAGAAAAACACACTGTGTAGGGCTACAAGGAGATAAGCCTAATTAGGCCTCTTGAAGACACAAACTTGAAATAGATTGAAAATTGAAAGGAGATTCCTCAAGATGGATTCCAAATTAATCAAATGTAGTGTATACATGGTGTTGGACACCCCTGCAAGTGATTCATGAAGATTAGTGTGGGAATTGACACTTAGACTCTTCTAAGTGTAACTTGGAGAAGTGGTGATTTGAACTGACTATAGGGTGTTAGTCTTTCAAAAGGGTGAAGCACAAGTGGAGAGTGTTAGAGGAGAGTAGGATTAGGACTTAGTTAATTATATAAGCCTAATATGGACCTAGAGGAGATTAGGATCCTTGAAGAAGATAAAGAAGATCTTCTTACTAGATTGTGCAAGCAAGCCCATTGGAAGACTCACATCATTTACCTTCAAGGGTTTCTAGGTTACCAAATCTTTGTGTTATTTGTTCATTATGGATATGATTAGATGTTAGGTATGTTACAAAATTTTAGTTTACATTTATGAATATATGTTGAATCAGTTTGTTTTAGAAGTGTAAAAGTTTTGTAGATCTGATTCACACCCCCCCCCCCCGCCTCAATATATTNAAAAGTTTTGTAGATCTGATTCACCCCCCCCCCCCCCGCCTCAATATATTGCTTTACCATATTAGACTTCCAACATTTCTCTATAACCACTAAGAGCTAGCTGTCTTGGTGAGAATTCAAATCAAAAGAAAGCTTGGCACCTATAATTTAACTTGCTTCATATGATGATGAATTATATGCCTCTAGAAATGTTACATAAGGTTGAAATTTAATTCACTAAATAATGGTAGAAGAATTATGATGCACAAGAGGATCTAGGTCTGTGTGACAATCTATCACCATGTTTATTTTGTTAATTTATTTTAATTAAAGTTAGGTGAATGATTTTTTATGAAAACTACTATAAGTATCCATGTACTTTTAAAAGTTCCCAAAGGGAAATAGGGAGTTGAATTAATTTAACATTTGTGGCCTATTTCTAAAGGATAATGCAATTTTTATAAGTGAACACATATTTTCATAATTTACATGGTAAAATAAGAAAAATAAAGTTAGATGTTGTCAACTTTTGGAAGGTGACGAGTCATGATAATATAGAATGGAATGGACAAGTTTGTAGGCACCCATCTCAGGAATTCAACAATCACCTCCTTGGGTTCCCTTTTGGTAAATCTCTAGGGAATTCTATAGGTTGTGTGTTGTATTTATTGATTTTCATGTATGTTTCTCTACAAGACATGGGAATTTGATTTTAGAAAGGAACAAGAGTGCTATAAATTAGAGGCTTGAGATAGTGGTTAAGGTTTCATAGTTTAGTCCTTCAATAAGGATCTTAAAGGGAAATACACATCTTTTCCTCCACATTTGGAAGGGAAAAGTTCATGATAAGCTAGAGTGAAATTTACACCTTTATAGGTGCACATTTTGGGAATTTCAACATATACCTTCCTACACAATCTATCAAGATAATTCTAGGGAGTTCCATGGTTTGTCTATTAGATTTCCTATAAAGAAAATTGACCAATAATTTGCAATATTTAAAATATTGTATTTCTCTATTTGTTAGGAGAAATAAGAATCAATTATTTTCTCTTACAATTTATGTGGTTTTATTCTTCTATTTTTGGATCAAGCTTCCCTTAATCAATTGGTATTAAAGTGGAAGTTCCTAAGAATTTACACAAAGCATAAAATGTAAGGTAGTTTGAAATCAAGATCTCTAGGTTGAGTGTGTGACAAGAGTTCTTGGACATTGAAAAGAGAACCAAACATGAGCTACTCTCACACAATCAACTATGATATTGTGTGTGTGTGTGTGTGTGTGTGAGAGAGAGAGAGAGAGAGAGAGAGAGAGAGAGAGAGAGAGAGAGAGAGAGAG
>MU226675.1:434815-450894 GCA_018584345.1 Thuja plicata
GAGAGAGAGAGAGAGAGAGAGAGAGAGAGAGAGAGAGAGAGAGAGAGAGAGTAAAATGTGATTTAGTTTATACTAGGATCCAAGGGTATTGAGGATTCAAGAAATCAAATATAGAAAATAGAAAGAAGAGAATGATATTTGTCATTAGACATATTCTAAGGATTTTTATGCTTGTGAGAAGAGACGAAATTAGAGAATAGATGATAAAAATGTACTTGAAACAAAATGATATAATAATAGAAATTAAGAGGAAACAAGGAAAGAAGAAAAGATATGTTGGTAATTTTACTTATTATGATGTTTTTATTACATCCTAGAATCTAGAAGATGCAACAAAGATCCTTACATATGGAACAAAAGAAGAGGTTGTGGTAGAGGACTTGGAAGGCACAATATTTTCTACATTTGATGGACTTCAAGGATCCTATATCTTTTATGTATATTGACAAGATGAGAATGTTAGAAGTAAAGAACCTAAGTGTAAACACCTACATTTGATTACAAAATGTAATATAATTTAGTTATCTCCTATGCATTATTAATTACTTAATTATATATTATTTAATTAGTTAATGATATCCTTCTAGGGTAATTAATTTAAATAATTAGATTAATTCCAATTAATTTGTTGACAATCCATAACCATTTAAATAAGTTAATCCCTTTTCTTCTATTAGTCTAAATAAATATATTTATCTATTTTAATTAATTTAATTTATCCATTTTCTTCCACTTATGATTAAATAAATCCTATTTAATCTATTTGTGCACATGTCTCCTAAATTTAACCCTCACCTAGCCCTACTCCAAATACTAAACCCATACTTCTGACCCAACCTAGCCCACTTTCCAACTAAGTAAGTTTAAACCTAAGCCTAATCCCCCTCTTAATCATTTGCACATTCCTAATCAAAAGAATAACCCCCAAAGTCAACCCGTATCTCTTATCAACCTTAAATGCTCTTACACCCTCTTACAAACCTATCCCCTACAAAATAAATTTTTATTCATTTTTACCATCCTCCAACAGTCTTGACATTCTCCAACCTTCACTTCAAAATCCTCAAAATGGTCACATTCCCCAATCCTTATTCCTTGGGGTGTGGGAAAAGATGTGTGTTTATGGAAAATATACTCCAAGCCCTAATGTCTTCCCAATCCATCGCATTATGAAACTTTCAAAAATGCTATGGGTTTGATAAAGCACAATCCATCTTCTTCCCTCAAAATTCATCTTGGTCCTTTCCTGAGATTATCATATCCACCATTATTTTATCTCTCATCAAGCCTATAAATAGAGATTTCATTCGCTCACAAATAATTCAATTTTCATGAAAAAATATAATTCCCACTTGAGTCCCAAAAATCATCCATAACACCATCATAATGCCCAAATAAATCCAAAATTGAAGCTTTGGAAACCATTTTGAGCATACATCAACAAAGCGTTCTTGGACAAATCTACTCAATAAAGAAGGCTCTTTGGGTTTGTGATATGTCTACAAATCCCTTTATTGTTAAAGATATCTTTATGTCTAATCTCATATAATTGATTTTATTTGGCTGTTAGAATTATTTAAATAATTATTATTTTCCTTGTAACTAACAATTTCACCCCATACACTAGTAAGAAGGAAGAGGTTAAAACAAAGGAAAGTCTTTTTGAAGGCTTGAAAATGTTGGTAATTGGAGAGGAAGTTTAAGATTATATAAGTAAAAGTAGGATGGATCACATCGATTGAAGATAAATGAGTGTGACATTAGGAAATAATAAAATAATAAAAGAAATAGATTATAATTGTGGGTAAATTCTTGAAACACATGAAGATAAAAAAAAAAATAGAGGGCATGATGATGATAGAGAGCATGGATCAACAAAGAAAAAAGGGGTTGGTTGTAAATCAAAATATATTAAAGGATGAAAATAATGCAAATGTTGTAGTGGAGGATTTTGGGGAAGTTTATTTTGAAGTGATGACAATAGAGGAGGATGCATAATTCATTTGGTCGAGGTGGTAAGACTCGAGTAGGTTCAAACCCATGAAGAAGAAAATGAAAAGAGGAATTTTGAGTGATGAGACATGGGTAGGATTGATTAGTAAATAAATATTTGGAGTATGAGTGGGTTATGATGGAGATAAATATACATCGATGAAGAAGAGTAAAGAGAAAATTTATCAAAGGACAAGGATGATTTTTTTAGCTAGGTGCTAAAAGAGATGGAAAAAACCTTGCATACAACTACATATTAAAGTAATGGATTTCACTAAATAATGTTGTATATTTAAGAGGAGGTTCTATTGGAATTTTTTCATTGGTAAAGGATAATTATATACCATACCATTTGTCATTGATGTCAACATAGTTATATTTATTTGTACTACTATAGATTTTAGAATTTTAGTATTTTTGTTGGTCTCATTTTGGTCTACATTTTTCTGCAACTACAAATAAGGGTATGAGATTTTGACAACATGTTTGTTTTATATCAGATGCCTCTATAATGAGTTTTCTATGTATTTTGGTTCTTTGGTCTATTTTCTACTTGGTTTGGAAGATCGGTTTTGTCGTTACTTTGTTATTTTAAAAACACAATACTTTGTTAGTATGATTGTGTTTCTTCTTTAATATGTTTTATGGTCTTATGGTTTTGGGATGTGGTAAGGTATGGATCAAATGTGTGATTTCAAGTTGGTATAAATTTTTTTGTTAAATTGGTTGAACTATGTGGGCAAAATGTTGTTGAAAAGGAAAAATAACTGAGAGGGAGTGAATCAGTTAATCACAAACTCTTTCTATATCTTTTACTGAATTGGTAAGCACTTAAAGAAATTACAAACTTATAAAATATTTAAACATGAAACCACAAAACCATCAACACAATGAAAACCATAATTTCTATGGAAACCTAAACTAGGAAAAACCATTGAGAAGCTAATTCTCATGAAAGTAAACATCTATTAAGGTTACTTTTACTAGAGCTCACAGCCCATTTTCTCATAGCGGGTTGGCTCATTTCTGGTTGGGCTCACTTCCCTTATACAAAAGATGTATTACAAAACATTTCCCAGACAAAATGTGAACTAATAGAATTGCATTTGTCAATGCATAAAATAGTTCCAATTGAGAGCACCGTAATCACTGACACTAGAGATTCAATACAGATCCTCCATTGGAACCTTCTAAACCTCTACAACATAGTATGTAAGACCTTCTCTCTATACTCCAAAAAATATTCACTTAAATTTCGTCTGCTTACACACCATTGCTAGATATCTACTGAAACAAACTCACACTATACCACCTCTCTCTCTCTCTCTCTCTCTCTCTCTCTCTCTCTCTCTCTCTCTCTCTCTCTCTCTTTCTCTCTCTCACATCCATATGTTGGATAAAAAAATATGTCACTATTTATATATACATTCGATTAGAAAGCTACATATGTCAGCCAACCCACAAAAATATCGGCCAAAAAAAAAGAAATTTCATTTATATTTAACATATTACTAGCGAACCTAAATTTCTCTCATACACAAGAAATTTTTTACAACATTTTAAAACAAGACCTAAATATAGGTCACCCTTAAGATACATATATGCTTCATATCATATTTTCTTAAAGATAAGTGAATTTTGGAACTATCAAAACACCACAACCAAGTCCAAGAATTGAACAATAAATCTTATGAACCAACCGATAGATAATAACTAGTAAAACCTATCTAGAATGAGATATAACAATTATAACAAAAAATATCCAATGAACTGCAAAATTGTCTAGGTAGCAGGAACATCTGGAAGAACTCTGTAAGCACAATAGTCAATGGATACCGATAGAAAGTGCAGCCACCAAAACATGTTGATGTACCAAAAAGATATATTCCAATAGTGAAAACAAGTTCACCCAACACCATACACCAAAAATGTGCATAAAAGATCTATTATGTATGCTTAATTGAAACCTTGATGTTGACCAAAAGCCACAAACATCCAACCGTCATTGCCAACAACTAACCAATACCACCGAGTAATCAGTATGGAGGTTTTGGCATAAATAAAAATAATTTGAACAACATTTAAATATGTCTAACAAATGTATGATATGGTAATTTGTGTGATACCATACAATTCATGGCACTACACATATGGCTAACAAAAATAATATATAGGTATAAATAAATAATCAATTAATTTACTATAATCCAGAAATTCCTGTACTTGCCACTTTTCAAGAGCTAACATGAAATAAATTGCTAGGAGATGGAAAATACATTTCTTCCAAGCATTATTAGTTTTCATGTGCTCTACTTTTTCATGGAAAAATAAACTATATGTTTTTATTCTACACATCGAACTAATATCACTACCAATCATTCTAAATAAAATCCATTAATGAATATGTTACCATCAATGTTACCTACTTGATTCAAATCCACATATCCTTGAATACAAACTAAATTTTGACCTCTTATATGATAACCATAAGAATATAAGGTACACTTGGAAGTACCCTTCAAATATTTGAACAAGTTTTGAATGAACTTGGTAGCGAGAGGAGGATTTGTTAATATTCAAGTTGTCTTCGAGCATATAGCTTTATATTTTTTTATGGATCATCTCAAAAATATTAGAATTAGTGGAGGATAAAAGTGTTTTATGACCATTCCATGCATCTTCCCAAAGGTTAACCTACTGTACATTATGAATAGCCCAAGATGAATGGGGTAGTATAACATTTTCAAGTGTGAAGAAATAAAACTCTAGATTAAAGTGCCTTTAGGTAGTTTTTGCAAAGTGAAAATCCTTTCTCTGTCGAAGGAATCTAAATACTTATATTTCATTATATTACTCCATTATGGATAAAGATTGACATAGATCCTCTAAAACATCTTGGCTCCTAAACATTTGGTTTGGAGTTCCAATATTTTTATTCCTGAATCACCAACTGCTTTGGACTCATGAAAACTTAATCTCATGAGAAGATAGGGATTTGGTTAAAGCCGTTAACATTGTCTTTCAAAGAGAAAGTCCAACAAAAAAAATTCACAATTTTATAGACATAAGATATGTAGGAATACTGAAATATCCAAGTTGCAACATGATGATTTTACCAGGAAGAATTGATCATTTAATTTTCCACAAGACATCCTTTTTAGTAACAACATCTACAATTCCTTCCTAAAAGGAAATTTTTTCTTCCCTAAGATGAACAATATGAAAATGTACTTTCTTGGAAGTAATTTTGAAGAGGAACCCCAAAAATTGGTAATTCACTATTGTACAAAAGGGGTACATTGAGATTTTTTTAAATATTTAATAATGGATTGACTAGAGTCCTTCAAGTAGGAAAAGGTTGTGTTTTTTATAACATTAGCCTCCTCCAAAGTAGCTGATGGGGAGCTCTAAATTATAAGAGATTTCTTTCTCTAAATAAGACCCTTTCTTTGGTCTTCCTAGGGTATCCCTCCCTACCCTATCCATAGGAAAACACTATGATCCCCTATCTCCTCTAGAACTCTCCACCAACTTCAAACTCCCTTCAAACTCTTCTCCATTCAACTATGCACCCATAGGCTTATTCTAGCCAATTTATCTCCAATCTGACATTGGAAATAGAAATGGGATTCCTAACCATTCCTAGGTCACTTTCAACTATTTTTTATCCACTTTGATGGATCTCTTCATTACGTTTCAATTGGGTTCCTAGTTTTCTTGTTTTGAGGCCTTGTAGCCTTTTTGGTCAATTAGGCCTCCTAAAAATTAGTTTTCTTGGATTTCCTCACAGATCCCATTAACAACCCTCTGAATAAAATATGGATTCTTTTTAGGTCTATCCTAATATCTAGGGTTTTCAAGGCTTTAGATGCCGACTTTTTCCGTACACTGGATTTGTTAGTAATAACTGAGAGGGGGGTGGGGGGGGTGAATCAGTGGCCTCAAAAACTTATCCTTAAACTTAACCACCAATCAATCCACCTTTGATTATTATGTACCTACAAGATGCATGCCATGAAATGGTTATAATGATTATCTATCTGTCGGTTTACCTTGTCTATCCTTATTCTCCTTGATTACCGATAAGCAGTATAACTATTTACCGAAATACAATAAATATGCAGAGTATACCGATAAATCCAGTGTTAACTATGTCAGACACAAAACAATAAAGAAATGAATCATACACACATAACACATGAATTTTTAACATGGAAACCCTGTTAAGGGAAAAAAACACTAGGAATTGCACCCCAAATTTTCATTCTTCTAAAGTGAGCTATGTTAGGAGCCAACCCTATTAAAGGTTACAAACACACTGTTCGGTGTGACCTTGTTAGAGGATTTTACACATATAGGTTATCGCTTAGTATCGAGCATCTAATGCTGCCATCCTTGAATCAACCTCTCTATTAGACTGCCAATAGGCATCAAGCATATCCAATGCTAATTTCATGAATCAACATTTTTGGCACTCCTTGGGATGTACCTCAATATATAGAAGACTGTTAAGTCCTACTCTGTTAAGAGACTTGATGCTTCAATGGTTAAACTGAAACAAAATGACCAGTTTATAATGCAACTTGAATTTTAGATTTTTAGATCTATTTAAGTACATTACCTCTTTGATCAATGTATCAATTCAATTATTTTGTGCTCCATACTTTCTGTTCTATGATTTTTTGCTCACTGTTCATCGGTGTCTACAGAATTCCTTAGCTCTCCTTTAGCTTGATTGATCAGTACTGCATGAAGTTGTTCTTCATCAGTTTCTCTTTAGCATCCTCTTTCTATTCACTCCCCTTAATCCCCTTTTCATGTGTTACGAAAATGAATTAAGCTTGTCTCTTATATAGACATGATATTCACTGTTTCTTGATTCTTGATTCTTGGCATGAAAAATAATCCAACCAATTTGATTAAAATCATAACTCCTAATTTGTCTCGTAGTTATCTTCATGCCAACTTTATAAATCAGCTTTAAATCAATTACTTAACTCTAGTCAAATAAAACAAAGAAAAGAACCAGTTAAGTCTATCTTTAGCTCTTTCCAGCTAGATATTTTGTCATTTTCTGAACTCTCTATTCCATCGGTCAACTCTTCAGTTAGTCGTCGGTTACAACTGCCAATTTCATCGGTGTGACTCTAGTTAGCTTTGGGATCTCCATCTATCATGCAACAGTGTCCTCTTCTCGTCGGGTATCACTGTGACTTTTCTTCTTTTCCTTTATCGATGGTTTGCACTCCGTCGATGTTATCTGTCACTTAGTGAATACTTGACTTTTATGCATTGCTAAAAGCATAACCTTTGTTCTAGTGATTATCTGAAGCCTTGGACATTATGTATATGACCATATAGATGATATCAAGTTGACATCAATGACAATACAAACTATTAACTGATTTAATGTCTTCCATTATCTTCAACTTAGCATTATCAAACATTTAATCAGTTACATGTCATCAATCTCTCCATTTGGAATTGATGGCAACAAACTTATATTATCACACTATACTATTTCTAATACAATATGAAATATAATTGTTGAGATTCATCAAACTACCAATCTCTCCCTTTTGTCAACCAATAAATGTCTGAACTTTGGTAAGCTCTATTTTAGCTTAGATTTGATTCCTGCAGTTCTCTTTTCTTCTGATGTGTTGAGTCCTTTTCTTGTGTCAATTTCTCTCCTTTTGACTATTCTCCTATTTTGATGTCTTTTTCTCTTTTCAGCAACTCTCCCTTTGTATAATATTTCATAAAACTTTTTTTCTCCTTAAGGATATAATCTCTCCCTATTGGAGTAATCTGATAATGGATAATCTCTCTCCTTTTTTTTTAAAGACTGTGATAATATGGATAAACTCTCTCCCTTTGACAACAATGCCAAACAGATATTTTACAAATATCTTACATTCATGTCAAACAATCATTTTCCTATCCATAATATATTCCTTGAATTTCCCTTATCCATCAGCAATACAACAATAATCTATGGTTCTCAGTTCTGATATATACCTATCTGTATATAGATGTAGCTTTTAAGTTCATCTCGTTGTTTGCATCAACATGAATGATGTTCTGATAACATGTAGGCTGATGCAGCCTTCAATCATTTTACTGATTGGTAGACAATGGTTTGACCCCTAGTCTTTTTCTCAGGTACTCAAATGTATCCTTGGGCAGTGGCTTGGTGAAAATATCAGCTAGTTGTTCTTTGGATTGCACATACTCAAGTATCACCTCTTTTTGTTGAACTTGTTATCTCAAGTAATGATACTTGATGGCAATGTGTTTAGTTTTTGCATGCATGACTGGATTCTTGGAAATTTTTATTGCACTTGTATTATCACAATAGATAATCACTGGTTCTAAGATCTTAATATGCATACCTTCCAGCAACTATTTGATCCATGCAATATTTGAGTGATTTGCAGCAGAAACAATGTACTTTGCTTTTGCAGTGGACTGAGAGATGCATCCTTGCTTCTTGCTAATCCATGTGACAAGTTTGTCACCCATAAAGAATTCTCCTCCAGTTGTGTTCTTCCAATCATCAATATTCCCAGCCCAATACGCATCGGTAAACACCTTAAGGTTAAATTTGCCTTCTCTTCTATACCATAAGCCAAATTTCTCAATATTCTTTAGATATTTTAGAATTCTTTTCACAACAGTCATATGTGATTCCCTAGGGTTAGCATAAAATCTAGCAACAATTCCTACTACATGTGCAATATCTGGTCTAGTGTGTACAACATACATGAGTTTTCCAATCATTGATCTGTACAAAGTCTAATTTACCTCTATTTTTTTGTCCTCCTTTGTCAACTTACATCCAGTAGCCATCAGTGTTCCAACTGGTTTGGATTCTTCCATCTTGAATATTTTCAGGACCTCTTTGATGTACTTGGACTGTGTAATGAAAATTCCTTCACTTTCTTGAATGATCTGTAGACCAAGAAAGAACTTGATCTCACCAAACATTGTCAAACTCTTTGCTCATCTCATTAGAAAATGATTTGCATAGAATATCATTGCCTCCAAATATGATTTCATCAAAAATATTTTAGCAATCAAGGTGTTAGCATCAGTATCTTCTTTTAAATAAAGATAACTATTTTCACTAGTCCTTACAAATCCAATACTTATTAGATAGGAATGAAGTGGTTCATACCAGGCTCTTGGAGCTTGTTTCAATCCATACAAGGCTTTGTGAAGTCTACATACCATGTCCCTATTGTCTGGATCAACAAACCCTTCTGGTTGTTCAATGTATACTTCTTCTTCAAGTATTCCAATTAGGAATGCTAACTTGACATCCATCTGGTATACCTTGAATCCTTTGAATGCAACATAAGAAATTAATATTCTTACTCCTTCTAGCCTAGAAATGGGTGCAAAGGTCTCTCCATAGTCTATACCTTCCTCTTGTGCATACCCTTTGCATACTAGTCTTGCTTTGTTCCTTGTGACTTCTGCATTCTCATTCAGCTTATTCCTGAATATCCATTTTGTACCGATGACATTCTTTTCATCTGGTCTTGGCACAAGTGACCATGTTTTTTTTTTCTCAATCTTCTCAATCTCATCATTCATATCACTTATCAATTCCTCATTATCTAGTGTGGCATTGACAAATTTTGGCTCAAACTCACAAATTAAACAATTTGAGTTTAAAGACATACTTCTTGTTCTTGTACCAGCTTTCTTATCTCCTATGATCTGGACCTCTGGATGATTCCTTCTTATATATCTTGAAAGTAAAGGTACAATTCTTTGTCTATCAGCTTGATCATTATTTTGATCTTCATTATGTTCTTCATTACCTTGCACATTATCTTGATCATTATCCTGACCATCGGTATTTGCAGCCTGATGCTCGGGACCAATGATTTGTACCTCAAGGGATCTACATTGTTGGTAGGGTAGAGTGTAATTTTCCTTGTTGTAAGTGAACTTATTGTAGTCCTCTGGTTCTTTAGTGCTTTCTTGTTCATTCTTTTCTTCAAATTCATCTATCTTTACATTTTCACTTTCAATAATTTTGTTAGAGGCTTTGTTTAGACATTTTTAAGCCTTTCTCTTCGTAGAATACCCTAGAAAAATTCTTTCATCACTCCTGGAGTCAATTTTTCCATTTCTATCATCTTTTAAGATATAACACTGACTGCCAAAATTTTTGAAATAACTTACATTGTGTGTGCATCCATACCATAGCTCATAAGGTGTCTTCTTGGTGTCTTTCTTCAATTGTACTCTATTCAGTGTGTAAATAGCAGTACTGATAGCTTCCCTTCAGAATATTTGGGTGGTGCCTTTTTCTATGATCAATGTTCTAGCATAGTCAACTATTGATCTATTCCTTCTCTCAGCAATCCCATTTTGCTGTGGCATTCTTGGTGCAGAAACATGTCTTTTTATACCATGCTCATTACAAAAGTTAGTGAATTCATCTGATATAAACTCACCTCCTCTATCTAAAATCAAACATTTTAGATCCTTACCACTTTGTTTCTCTACCATAGGATTATACCATTTGAACATCTTAAATGCTTTTGATTTATCTTTTAGAAACATAACTGTCATCATTCTAGAGTAATCATCAACAAAGAGAATAAAATATCTATCTCCATTATAACTCTTTGTACTCATGGGTCCACATAAATCAGTATGGACTAATTGTAGAATTGCATCAGATGTATGGGTTTTGCTTTTGAAACTAGACTTTGTCATTTTACCTTTTTGACAGCTTTTACACATGATGTTGTCAGGCTTGGTCATTGTGAGTAAGCCTCTGACATTTCTCTTTTTGCAAATTTTCATCATGTTGTCAAAGTTCACATGACATAGTATTTTGTGCCATAACCATATGTCTTCATTTGTAGAAATCAAACAAGTGGACTTAGTATCATTCAGATAGAATAAGTTACCTTTTGTCTGGTCACCGATACCAATCAGATTTCCAAATTTGTTGAAGATCTTTGCCTTCTTATTTTCAAATGCTACTTTGTGACCTGAATTATTCAACTAAGAAACACTCAATAGATTATAATTCAATCCATTTACCTAATAATAATTCTCACACTTTATCTGGTTATTCAACATTATTGTTCCTCTACCTTCAACTGGACAAGGTGTGTCATTTCCCATTCTTACTGATCCACCCTTGTAGTATTCAAAATTCTCAAACTTTTACTTATCACCAGTCATATGATGAGTGCAGCCACTATCTATGATCCAAACATCATTTTTGCTAATTTTTTACATGAGAGCTGTTTCTACATACCTTTCTTCATCATCATCTGAATCATCCTTTATAGCCACAAACACCATCTCGATGTCTTCATCAGATTCGGTGTCAGTATCATTATCCATGCATTTTTCTAGATAGCTGACCTTCTTTCCTTTGTCCTTATAGTCTCAGGCATCTCTTCTTTCTGATTATTGGTAGCTTCTGTAATCACCTCTGTCAGACTTCTTCTCAAAAGATTTGTCATTACTTCTGTCATCTTTTCTTCTATTAGTACATCTTGCAGCAAAATGTCCAATCTCTTTGCAATTAAAACAAACAAGTGGTAATTTACCTTTGTATTTACCTTTGCCTCTCTACATTCTTCTAGCTATAAGTGCTTCTATTTCATCAAGGTCATCTTCTTCATTTTCACTATCACTATCTTTTCTCATAGTGTTTTTGTGACTTGATTTACTTATTCTCATAGAAGTTTTGAATGTAGAATCTATGTTTGGTAAGACACTATTATCAAAGTTATTCATCTCAAATGAAATCAGTCTTCCAATTAAACTGTCTAGAGTAACATTTCTATTTTCTACTGCTCTCATTTCTTGAATGGAAATTATTCTAATAGCATAAGTAGGTATTAAGGTTCTTAGAATTTTATTTACCATTGTATCTTCTTCCAGTACACCTCCAACTCCCCAGATAGCATTGAATACTTCTTTAATTCTTGTGCTGTACTCAATTATGTTTTCTCCTTCTTTCATTTGGATATCATCAAAATTTCCTCTAAGGCTTTCTACCTTGGCTCTCAAAACATTTTTGTCACCACCATGTACAAGATTCAATTTGTCCCACATCTACTTTGCAGTTAAATTACATTCTTTGACATCTTCAAATTCAGCATCGGAGAGTGAGGAAGCAAGCTCTATCATCATGCCATTATGTTCATGCTTCTCTCTCATTTTTTCAACTGTTGGTGCTCCTGTGGGAAACACATATTCAGTTTCTAGGAATTGAGTAACATCATTACCAATATCTGATAAGTGGAGTCTTATTCTACTCTGCCATGAAGAAAAATTATCTTTATTCAACTTGGGCACATCTCGTATGTTCATCTTTTGATCTTTGGCTTAGGTCTTGAAACTTTCCCCCTAAGCACACAAGCTCTGATACCAATTGTTAGTAATAACTGAGAGGGGGGGTGAATCAGTGGCCTCAAAAACTTATCCTTAAACTTAACCACCAATCGATAAACCTCAGATTATTATGTCCCTACAAGATGCATTCCATGAAATGATTATAATGATTAACTGTCTGTCAGTTTACCTTATCTTCCCTTATTCTCCATGATTACCGATAAGCAGTATAACTATTTACCGAAATACAGTAAATATGCAGAGTTTACCGATAAA
Organism: Thuja plicata; assembly: GCA_018584345.1. Taxonomy (NCBI): domain Eukaryota; kingdom Viridiplantae; phylum Streptophyta; class Pinopsida; order Cupressales; family Cupressaceae; genus Thuja; species Thuja plicata. Next base: position 447,464 of record MU226675.1, read on the forward strand.
TCTAGTGTTAACTATGTCAAAAACAAAACAATAAAGAAATGAATCATACACACATAACACATGAATTTTTAATGTGGAAACCCCATTAAGGGAAAAAACCACTAGGTTTGATACCCAAAATTTTCACTCTTCTAAAGTGAGCTCTATTAGGAGCCAACCCTATTAAAGGTTACAAACACACTGTTAGGTGTGACCTTATTAGAGGATTTTACACATATAGGTTGTCACTTAGTATCAAGAATCTAATGCTACCATCCTTGAATCAGCCTCTCTCTTAGACTGTCAATAGGCATCGGGCATATCCAATGCTACTTTCATGAGTCAACCTTTTTGGCACTCCTTGGGATGTACCTCAATATATAGAAGACTCTTAAGTCCTGCTCTATTAAGAGACTTGATTCTTCAATGCTTAAACTGAAACAAAATAACCTATTTCTAATGCACCTTGAATTGTATATTTTTAGATCTATTTAAGTACATTACCTTTATGATCAATGTACCAATTCAATTCTTTTGTGCTCCATACTTTCTACTCTATGATGATGTGCTCACTGTTCATCGGTGTCAGAAAAATTCCTTAGCTCTCCTTCATCTTGATTGATCAGTACTGCATGAAGTTGTTCTTCATCAGTTTCTCTTTAGCATCCTCTTTCTATTCACTCCCCTTAATCCCCTTTCATGTGTTACAAAAATGAACTAAGGTTGCCTCTTACATAGATATGATATTCACTATTTCTTGATTCTTGATTCTTAATTCTTGGCGTGAAAAAAAATCCAGCCAATTTGATTAAAAGAATAACTCCTGATTTGTCTCATAGTTATCTTCATGCCAACTGTATAAATTAGCTTTAAATCAATTACTTAACTCTGGTTGAATAAAACAAAGAACAAAATAATTTAAGTCTATCTTTAGCTCGTTCCAACTAGATATTTTGTCATTTTCTGAAGTCTTTGTTCCATCGGTCAACTCTGTAGTTAGTCATTGCTTAGAACTGCTAGTTCTGTCAGTGTGACTCCAGTTAGCTTCGGGATCTCCGTCCATCGGGCATCATTGGATTTTTACTCGTCATGCAACTCTATTTTTAGCTCGTCAGGCATCTTGTGGTTTTGCTTTGTCGGGCAACACTGTCTTGTGCTCGTCGGGTATCACTGTGAATTTTATTCTTTGCCTTTACCGATGGTGTGCACTCCGTTGATATTATCTGTCACTTAGTGAATACTTGACTTTTATGCATTGCTAAAAGCATAACCTTTATTCCACTGATTCTTTGAAGCCTTGGGCATTATGTATATGACCGTACAGATGATATCAAGTTGACATCAATGAAAATACAAACCATTAAATGATTTAATGCCTTGCATTATCTTCAACTTAACATTATCAAACATTTTATCAGTTACATGTCATCAGGATTTTCCCCAAAGCCCTATTTTTAAGGGTTTTAGGAGCATGCTTACTAGTCTAGATTCTTTGTCTTCAATGACTTCTCTAATAAACTCCCCCAATATTCTCCTTGCATATAATTATAAAAGAAACAATCCTCCACTTTCTCCCACCATTTATTGGTTCAATCCAATCCATTTAGCATCCTCCCATGCTACTGTTCTACACAAGCTTGTAACCAGAATGTCATTGCACTCGCCTAGGGCTTGTTGGGAAAAATAGCTCCCCTATAAGAGATGACTCCACAAACCATATATATATAGTATATACAAGGTCCCCTACTTGATTCCAAGTTTCCATAGTTTTCCAGCCACGGGAAGTCAAGTGGGGTTCATATTTTACATGACTGGTCCAGAATAAGATAGTGAACCACTAAACCATAAAGAATTTAAAAAATACTAAGCAAGAATGCTAAACAAATAAATCAATGCCATAGAGAGAAAATAAATAACACAAAAAAAAAAAAAAACTCAATGCATTAATTCACTCCATTCAATCCATTAAAGTACTTGATGATGGCTCTGTTAACAAAATACAACCAAAATCCCTCCTTCTCAACACACAATCCATACATAAGAACAACTAACTATAAGATTAGTGTTTCCTCTACCTTATATATCATATTACCACATGTTTTGAACCCTCATGTCAGTATTTGGGCACCATTAAATCCCTTTCATAGTTTTTATGAAATGTTGTAATGACAACTTTGCAAAATTGCAAAGTTGTCATGAGCAACTTTTACATCTTTTTCTCCAATGACAAACTACTACTTCCAATGGCCCAATTCGATCCTTAAAAACTTAATATGATCTTAAAACATTCAAAAACATCATAATCATAGGTGCCATTCTATTTTGGATTTTTGGTCAACCTTTGACCCCTTGGTTGACTTTCTAGGACTTAAACCCCTAGATTCTATTTGATCACATCAAACACTAAACCTGTTGGTTGTATTTCGTGTTTTGCCCTGTTCCTTGTCTTGTTCTCTGAAAGTTTGCAGGTTTTCATACCTATTGCATGTCAAAATCTTGTTAGAACCCTGCAAAAACCCTAAGACCTAATGTTAAACGATGCATTTTAAAAAAAACCTCAGCCATGTCTTATATTCCTTCATTACCTTTTTCAAGTTACTTAAGGCATGTGCTATTTAACAAGTTAAGTTAGGTCGCTTGATCGCGTGAATCAAAATGAATATGCCAAATGATCTCCTGACTTCGCTTTTGCCTTGTGTCGGTTAGTCTCGTAAAAAAAAAAAAAAAATAGAATATTCTATAAGTGTCTCCAGACTTAGCGATCTTCCTTTGGTCGGGTTGTTGCCTGATATTGTGTTATGAGCTTTTAAAAGAAATGGGACCCACCTCAGTCGGGTGATCGCATGATGTTAAGGCAAGTCAACAAAATGTCTTCCGACCTTGCACCTTCCTTCATGTCGCGTGATCGCTGGATCAGAATAGTCAAACAGTTAAAGTTAACCTGCAGTCGCGTGGTCTCGTGATTAAAACATGGTTAAGAGATAACAGTCATGACCATGCAATTAACAGTTATATGTTATGTGATTTCCCTCAGTCGGGATGTCGCCAAAACAGAAAGGTTACTCAGATTCTCAGTATGTATTAAATGGACAAAGTAAAAGATGACATCTGTCAGATAGCTAATGGATGTCGCTAGGTCGCTTGATATAAGAATGGGATCAAGCAATAAAGAGACTAAGTTATGTTACCCTTCGGTCGCAAAGTCTCTTGATTTTTTAAGGGTATGTCAGATTCTAGGGTGATTAAAAGACAGCCGTCCGATGAACAAATGCCAAAATCTGACGGTGGTCGCTAAGTCAGATGATAAAAGTGTCTCAGGTAAAAGGTACTCACGACTAAGCGATTAAGGTATGTCGCGAAGTCGCTGGAAACAGAGAAAGGGTACATTCCCAGTGAAAGGTTAAGTTGTGTATATCACCCGACTCAGCGACTAAGGGATTGTCGTGATGTAT
>MU226675.1:450994-486097 GCA_018584345.1 Thuja plicata
AGGTTAACCCTCCTACAAAGAAAAGGAAGAAGGATTGAAACCCTTATATCACTGGTTTCTTGTCATATAAAAGATCATGGTTTATATGGTTATATCTTGTATATGATTATGCTTGATCATTTACAAGCTATTTTATTAGTTAGTTCAGTAAAGATACATGACAAATCAGTGTCCACATTAAAATACTGTGTTATCAGTCATCTTAAAAGGTAAAACCTGCCTGAGCATATGTGGAGCTCAAAAATGAAGAAGGATGTTGTTTAATCCTTAGCAATTAGGATTTTCTTGTCTCTGAACTGTGAAACAGGTTTTAGAGGTAACAAGATTCAAATAGACATTTCAAGCAATATAGTTCATGCAAGAAAAATCCCTAACAAAACCCTAATCACTCCTACCTCTAGACATACACAAAAAATACCTTGGGACTTTATATTTAGTCCTTATTACCTTTTTGGTTGGCCAAACCAACCTACGAGCCAAAATTCTTTAAAGATCTCTACAAGACCCTAAGGTGCTCCTGCACCATCCTCCCCCTGCAACAAGAAAATGATGGTATCTTAGGTGTGATGAACTCCATGATTATGCCATTCTTCTTGAAGTATCCCTCTGCTATCCATGTAGCCTATTGATGGGACTTTGTGACCGGCTCCGCCAATAGAGATAAGTTGTCACCGGGTACCAGGGTACCGGCCAACTTCGCCCATAGAGGTTTACCGGAGAATAAATTCTCCTAGCCTCCAAGCATCTGGTAGTCGGGTCTCAATGGTGTGGGGGAGCTAAGTTGGGAAAGTGACTGTTGTTTGAGGGGATAGCTGGTTTTTACTCATCAATTACTGGGATTTCAAAAGGGAGTGGGGTTTTGTGCAAGCATTTTTATATTAACCAAAGAAATCACAAAAGATAGACCAGAGTTAGAATATATTTCTACTTATAGTAATGTGATACATGTTCAAACATCAACAATGCTCTAGTGTAGGGAAAACAAACTAAATACTGAATACACAAAGAATCAGTGATTCCTACACATCCTGTAGAAAAGGGAGATAAGATTATTTAACTAACTACAAAACATCAGAGCAAAGGACATAAGAAAACATATAGCATAAAAGATATTTGCTAACTTCAGAGATCAGAGAAACACATAACAGATGGACTCAAGTTGTTCTTCCTTCTTTCATTAACTTGAAATGGTTCTAGCATCACTGGCGAGTATATTCATGGTTCCAAGGGAGCATTAAGCTACAAACTGAAAGTAAACTACTAACTGCTATTTTCTATTGCTATTTGGACAGAGAAATCATCAATTTTGCCAACCCTTGTTAAGGCATCGGTCTTGTTATTTATAGACAAACTTGACCTAATATACACGTACACTTGCTAATAAAATACAATATCCATGGCCAGTACTACTTGCACCACTTACAATCATTTTGGGATGCACAAAACTCTGACAAGATGGAAGAAGAAGAAAGGGGAGAAATCTAGAAGAATCAGCCTAGAGAAGAGGGTCGTGGTACTTATAGAACAAATTTTCCTATTCTAGTAACTTAGCCCATATGCCTCATTAATGTTGATTCTAGTTCCCTGTCTTTGAGGCATGTCAGGTAGTAAATGCGGGAGAAAAGCCTTGGGAGAATAAGAAGATTTCTTGTCAGAACCATCCCCATCTGTTCGATCACTTGCACTCTGACTATTATTAATTGCTAATAGTGATCGATCATCTCCAGGGAACCTTGATGTAGATTGTTGCAAAAGAATACAAAACTGGGACATGAAATTCTGAAATCTGTGAACTTACACTCAAAGAATAACAAATCTTCAAAACTTTTCCTTGCTGGCGGAAATATCTGGAGACCGGAAGTTTTTACTGTTCTTTATATTTTCATAATATCTCCAAAATCTAGAGAATTCCCTCTTCATCTATCTCCTTAATAACATTTCGGTGTTGATTGGCTTCATCCAACTGATCAGCCAAATCTTTGGCACCTTCTTTGAATTCCAAAGCCATCTTCACTGCATCATCAGCTCGGAGCACCGTTCGGGTGAGACACGACATTTTTGCTCCATCAAAATCTCTGGTAGTCCAAAATCGTGACTCCATTATTTCATCAAATTTGCTAGCAACAAAATCCACTAGAGCACATGTCTTGGTGCTAAAGGGATCGATTGCCGAAACCCTTGTAACAAATGCAACATATGAATTTGAAGAATTTTGAATTACTGGGACTTTACCCTTCAGGGCCGCTACCAATTTCTTTCTTGTCTCAACTTTAAGACCAAGTATGGAGAGCTAGGCTTGAAGATACCCAAAATCTTCTTCCCCCAAAACTCCTATCTCCGTGATGACGTCTTCCCCAAAGTTATTTTTTTATTCAAGTTCACTCTTCCACTCTTCATATTTTTCTATCTCCCCCTCCCATTGGGCAACGGTGTCGTTTACTTGGCCAATGGTGTTACTAGACTGCTGGAGGTCCGAGAGTGTGGCTGTCAAGAAACACCTTATGTCTCCTACCTTCTCAGTCACCCAATCATCTACTGCCTGCACTTTCTTTTTCATTATTCTCAGCATGTCTATGTCACCCTACAGAAGTGGTGTTCCAGATGTGGAGGCCTCTGGAGGAATTGTAGCCAATGGTTGTGCCAGTTCTGTAAGAAGCCTGAGGAGATTGTCATTTGTCTCTTTTGCCTCCTTTAGCTTCTAGCCATGATTTTCATATCAGGCCTCAATTACCCAGCTGGCTTGTCTCAATAGGTCCAATTCTCCCTGTTTGTCTCTCCTCCCAGAGGGACCTTTCTAATTATGTAATCTGCAGCTCTTACCACTGCCTCTTCTGCATCTGGGGGAGGTGTCACTATTACTATGATGGTATTTCCTCCTGGACCGGTCTGGATGGTATGGAGGGTCCGAGCCTTCTTAAGCTTCTGAGCCTCTTGGTTTTGAGCCATCATCTCAACTAGAGAGAGAGGGACTCTTTCTCCCATTGGGTCCTTCCTCTTCTTTGATTCCACCAGCCATTATGGTGGTGGGGGAGGTCTTACTGCTAAGTCTTGGACACTTGGGTCCTCCTCAGGAGTTTGTTGTGCTTCCCTGACATCCGTAGTCTCTCTAGAATCTTTTACTTTATCATTGAGGTTTCCCACTTCTCCCACAATTGTGGCATCTATGTCCATATTCCCAAGGTTCTCCCCCACATCTTGTTGCTGTTGATTTTCTTTGGCTTTTTCTGTTGGGACATTCTCCTCTAAGGGCCTATTTTATGGAGGGGGAAAAAGGTGTCTGACCTAGATCTCACTATTGTGCTACAAAGACTACCTTGCCAAATGTTACATTTTAGGGTACCTGATCACCTAGGGTGTCTGGAGGCATTTTGAGCATGACAACTGGGGGTACGATTTCCCCCAAAGGTCTGGTTTCCCCAACCATAGTCGGCTGCTTGTCTTGTATTTGCCTTCCTTCTATCTCAGTCCCCGGGACTGGTGTTTCTTCCACACTTGGTGTGTTATCCTATTATTTCTCTCAGGATTCTTTCTCTAGGGAAACTTCTTCTTCTTTCCTTTTCCCCTCCCCTGGGACATTTTCTGCCTCTTGTGTAGCAATCTCCTCCACCGCCCTCTCCACATCTTCCTGGAGGTCTACCAAGTCTTCAGTCTGGAAGATATTATAAGAACTATCATGGGGAGGGGAGGCCTCCGACTGATCTTCTATTTTGGGAGAGGAAGGGATAAGCTCCACATGAATATTTCCTTATGCTCTGGGGCTTTCATTTGTGCTTGGTGGAGGATTATCTGCTCTTGGTTCTTCCTCCTTGTTTGCAGCGGGACCCCGATGTCCAAAATAGCTGCACTCTCATCCTTTGTCTCTACTGCCTAGCTCATAAGTGTTGCAAGTGAAGGGAAGTCTGCAGGAAGGGAAGATCCCACTGGAGTGACTGGGAGACTGAGAGAAAGCCTTGCGCTGATTGTCTCGCCCAGCTGTCGAGATGACTGAAGCAGGGAGTGAAGTTGTTCTATTATGGGGACTAGAACCGAGGATGGGATATGGGTCAGGGTGCTCTCCTTTTATTTCCCTTTATCCCTTCTTTGTCCAGACGTTTCGGAGCCAGAATTGGATCCCTAAAAAATTGGGCCATCTCAATGGGCTCTCTTTCTGCATACCCATGAAAAATATTCGTGACTCTGATTTATCACATTCTTGGTGATATCTTCAATTTTCAAAACTTCTGGGGTGTCCCAATCCACCCAAGGGAGAGCCATCTTGTCAATCCCTTTTGATTTATATTTTGGGTCCTCAACGGGCTCGGTGTCTGAGAAGTCCTTTGGGAAGGTCCGGAGATCTAGGCGCTTTGAGGTTCTGATGCCTAGGGTAAGGCCGCATTTATTTTTCACAGTGGGTCAAAATTGACCCGCACCAAGTAGAATTCTGCTAGACCCAAACTCTTTAATTCATTATCAGCTTCTTTGCCCACTACAAGGCTGCAAGTATAATTCTTGCAAGTGATCAGAAGGGGATGGTAGTAACCATCTTAACCTCATAAAATGTATTGACCTCCATAATTTATCTGCAGTACACCATCAAAATAATCATATCCCCATAATGATTGGGCAATAGGTAGGGCTTGCCAAAGAATCGGGTCACCTGAATATAAGAATATTATTGAAATTGAATAAAATAATGGCCATATGAACTCACGAAGGTCATGGCCTCCTTTGATAGCCGGTAACCGGCATCCTGACTGGGTAATAAAATATTGTAGTAAATGAAAGTATCGTTTACCTAAAAAAATTTGGGGAAGTTGGCCTTCCATTGAATGTAGGGGAAATGATCCCATGGAGCACTCTAGTTGGGCCCTATCCCAAGGATGGCCACTATCTATAAACCCTAAATTTTGTGTCTCTATTGTGCCAGTGCCCACAAAACATAGGAAGTCATGTGCAACTTAAATGTTTGTTTGACCTTTTTCAATTTGAAGTCCACATGGTTGGCAATAATGGTTGCCCAGTCAAATCTCTACCCATTGGTGGAGATGTTGTACAAAAAAATAGTACATCTATGCTGAAAAATCAAGGGAATGTGGCTCCCTGAAGACCCAGCATAGGAAGATGATTCCCGCTTGGATGCTTTCCATGAAGTATGTGTGGGGATCTCTATCTTCATCTTCTTGTAATCTTTCTTCGCCGTCTTTAGGCAGTGGGCATTGAGGTGCTACCGGGATGCCCATTAGACTTTTTCAAATTCTTGAACTGACGCCGCCCGGGAGATGACAATAGAATTGGAGAACTGGGGGATTCCTAGCCCCGAAGAAAAAGTAGCAGTGTCGAGAGACACTAAGGGAATTGGGTAGCCCGTTGGAAGGGAAGAAAAAATATAATAGCCCAGATGGTTGTGTTGTAGTGCTCCGCTAGTGTAAGAATCAGCTCTGGGGACTGCACAGAGCAAGGGAAGTAGGTGACCTTGATTATGCCAAAGGCAGCTACATTCTTGGCCATGCTGTCTCTGGCAGAACGCTGAGTGAATATTGTTCTGACTTGGCCCTGTAATTTGGCCCATAGTCTGACCTCTATGTCGGTGATCAGCTTCAATTTAAAATCCACCTTGGATCCCATTATGGCACCCTCCATTAGATATTTTTGTTAGTAATAACTGAGATCGGGGGTGAATCAGTGGCCTCAAAAATAAATCCTTAAACCAACCCTTAAAACTTAGAACCATAGATTATGTCTCGAGTTATCTTCTATCCTACAAGATGAATGCCTTGAAATACTTATACCAATTTTCTACTTGTTGGATTGCTTTGTAAATCTCTCTTCAATATGATTATTGATAAGTAGTTAACTATTTACTGAAACACAGTAAATATGTAGAGTATACCGATAAATCCAAAATTGCATATGTGAAATGTAAAACAATAAATTAATAAAACATAAACACATAACACATAGATTTTAACGTGGAAACCCTATTAAGGGAAAAACCACTGGGACTAGTACCCCAAATTTTCACTCTTTTGAAGTGAGCCCTGTAAAGAGCCAACCCTATTAAAGATTACAAACACAATATTAGGTGTGACCTTGTTAGAGGATTTAAAAATAGTTTGTCACCTTGTATCTGGAATCTAATGCTACCATCCTTGATCAAACACTCACTTTGCCTATCAATAGGTATCAGGCATATCCAATGCTACTTTTATGATCAAACTTTTTGAATCTCCTTGGGATGTATCTCAATTGTAAAAGACTTTTAAGTCCTTCTCAGTTAAGAGACTTGATGCTTCAATGGTTAAACTGAAACACTAATAATCTATTCATACATACAATCCAATTGTAGATTTTTAGATCTATTGTAAGTCCATTACCTCTCTGATCAATATAATCACTTATACCTTTCCTCCACACCGTTCTGCTCTATGATGCTGTTTCACTGTCTGTCGGTGTCTGTAGAATCTAGCTCTTTCTTTAGCTTGTTGATCAGGACTGAATGAAGACTTTCTTCTCCTTCAGATTTTATTTAGCATCTTTCCTTTATTCTCTTGTTCACCCCACAGTTTTTCCCCATTCGTAATGAATTGGGTTTGTCTCTATATAGACATGATTTACCTTTTCTTGGCTTTCTTGATTCTTGGCACGATCCACAATTCTTGCCAATAGATTTAAAGAAAACTCTTATTTTATCTCAAAGAGATCTTCTTGCCAACTAGACAAATCATCTTTAAATCAATTACTTATCTCTGGCTTTATCTAGATGATTAAAAAAATGATAAGTATATGTTAAGTCTATTTATAGCTCTTCATAGCTAAGCATTTTATGGTTAAACTCTCTATTCTGTCAGTCAACACTTTAGTTAGTCATCGGTGATAACTGACTGTTCTATCAGTGTGACTTCAGTTGTCATTGGGATCTTTGTCCTTGTCTTTTCCGTTGGGCAACACTGAAATTCTCTTTTTCGGGTTACTCTATGCCTTTCTCGTCAGGCAGTATTGTAACTCTGCTTGTCGCTAATGCTGAGTATTGGCTCGTCGGGTAACACTATGAGTTTTCTCTTTTACTCTGACCATCGGTGTCCACTCCATCAGTGTATACAATCATTTAGTGAATACTTGACTTGTATGCATTACTGATATCATAGCCTTTGACTCATCGATTCTTTGAAGTCTGTGGCAGTATTTCCATGACCATACAAATTATATCAAGTTGACATCAATGACAATATAATACATTAACTGATTTAATGCCTTGCATGATCATCAACTTAACATCTTCAAACATTCAATCAGTTACATGTCATCAATCTCTGCCTTTGGTATTGATGGAAACATACTACATTATCATACTATACTATTACTAATACAATATGAAATATACGGTTTCATCAAGCTTTTGTAATGTAACTAATACAAATGTCTAGCTATCGGTAAGCTCAAAATAGCTTTGATTTGATTCTTATAGTTTTCTTTCTATCTTCAATCCCTTCACTGGATAGATTTAGAATCTTTCTTTCTTTGATGTGATGTGTTCTCCTTCTGTGTCAAACTCTCTCCCTTTGACTATTCTCCTTTTATGTGATGTCTCTTGTCAGCAATTCTCTTCCTTTGTGTGTACTCTCCCTTTCTTGTTACATCTCTCCCTTTGGATACTTCGATGGATATGATCTCTCCCTGAGTTGATAATGGATATAAGCTCTATATGGTAATGATATATCTCTCTCCCTTTGACAGAAATGCCAAACAAACATATTTATCAAACAAGCTTTTGACAGTGATGCCAAACAGATCCTTTCTATTCATAATATATTCCTTGAATTTCCTAATTCATCGATAATAATCCTGGTGCTTGGAGTAGATAAATACCTTGCTGTGTATAGATGTATCTTTGAAGTCCATTTCTCTGCTTACATCAGTAGGAATGATATTCTGATAATATGTAGGCTGATGCAGCCTTCTAGTCATCTTACTGACTAGTAGACAAGGGTCTGACCCCTAGTCTCTTTCTCAAGTAATCAAATGCATCCTTAGGCAGTTGCTTGGTGAATATATCAGCCAATTGTTCTTTTGATTGCACATACTAAAGTATTACTTCCTTTGCCTGAACTTGTTCTCTCAAATAATGATACTTGGTGGAAATATACTTTGTTTTAGTATGCATGAATGGATTATTGGAAATGTTTATTGCACTTGTATTATCATAGTAGATAATTACTGGTTCTAAAATTTTCATATGCATACCTTCCAGTAACTATTTGATCCAAGAAATATTTGAGCAGTTTGTAGCAACAACAACATACTCTGCCTCTGCAGTAGATTGAGAAATGCATCCTTGCTTCTTGCTGATCCATGTGACAAGCCTATCACCCATAAAGAATTCTCCTCCAGTTGTGCTCTTTCGGTCATCAATATTTCTATCCCAATCAGCATTGGTAAAGACCTTAAGTTCAAATTTTCCTTCTCTTTTATACCATAATCCATATTCCTCGGTATTCTTCATATATCTTAGGATTCTTTTCACAGCAGTCATATGTGATTCCCTAGGATTAGTAGAAAATCTTGCAACTATTCCTACTATATGTACAATATTTGGTCTAGTGTGTACAACATACATGAGTTTTCCAATCATTGATCTATACAAAGTCTGATTTACCTCTGATGACTTGTCTTCCTTTGTCATCTTGCATCCAGTTGCCATCGGTGTTCCAATTGGTTTGGGCTCTTCCATTTTGAATATTTTCAGTACTTCTTTGATGTACATGGATTGTGTAATGAAAATACCTTCATCTTGTTTCATGATTTGTAGACCAAGAAATAACTTGATCTCTCCAAACATAGACATCTCGAACTCTTTTCTCATTTCATTTGCAAATGATTTGCATAGCATATCATTGCCTCCAAATATGATGTCATCAACAAATATCTCAGCAATCAAAATGTTAGCATCAGTATCTTCCTTCAAATAAAGATTAGTATTTTCACTAGTCCTTACAAATCCAATACTTATAACATAGGAATGAAGTCTTTCATACCAGGCTCAGGGTTCTTGTTTCAATCCATACAGGCCTTTGTGTAGTCTTAATACCATGTCCCTCTTGTCTGGATCAACAAACCCTTCTGGTTGTTCAATGTATACCTCTTCTTCAAGTATTCCATTTATGAATGCAAACTTGACATCCATTTGATATACCTTGAATCCTTTACATGCAGCATAAGCAAGTAATATTCTCACTCCTTCTAGTCTAGAAATGGGTGCAAAGGTCTCTCCATAGTCAATTCCTTCTTCTTGTACATAAACCTTTCGTACTAGTCTTGCTTTATTTCTCATGACTTCTCCATTCTCTTTCAGTTTATTCCTGAATATCCATTTTGTACAGATGACATTATTGTCATCTAGTCTCGGTACAAGTGTCCATGACTTGTTTTTCTCTATCTGCTCAATCTCTTCATTCATCACACTTATCCATTCATCATTATCTAGTGCAACATTGACAGATTTGGGCTCATAATCACAAATAAGACATCTTGTATTTAGAGACTTACTTATGGTTATCATACCATCTTTCTTGTCTCCAATGATCTAGTTTTTTGGATGGTTCCTTCTGACATATCTTGCAAGTATAGGTTCAACTCTTTGTCTATCAGCTTGATCACCATTTTGTTCTTCATTATGTTCTCCATCACTCTGTGCATCATCTTGGGCAATATTCTGATCATCGATATTTGCAGCCTGATGCTCAGGTGCAATGATCTATTGCTCGGGATCTCTGCATTGTTGGTCGGGTAGAGTGCCAGATTCCCTATTGTAATAAAACCTATTGTAGTCCTCTGGTTCTTTAGTGCTTTCCTTTTCATTCTTCTCTGCAAATTCATCTATTTTTACATTTGCACTTTCAACAATTTTGTTAGAGGCTTTATTTAGACATTTATAAGCCTTGCTCTTGGTACAATATCCTAGAAAGATTCCTTCATCACTCTTGGAGTCAATTTTTCCATTTCTATCATCTTTTAAGATATAACACTCACTGCCAAAAAATTTGAAATAACTTACATTAGGTGTGTATCCATACCAAAGCTCATAAGGTGTCTTTTTGGTGTCTTTCTTCAATTGTACTCTATTTAATGTGTAAACAAAAGTATTGACAACTTCTCTCTAGAATATTTGGGTGATTCCTTTCTCTATCATCAGTGTCCGTGCATAGTCAACTATAGATATGTTCCTTCTTTCATCAATTCCATTTTGCTATGGTGTTCTTGGTGCAAAGACTTGTCTTCTGATTCCATGCTCATTACAAAAGTTAGTGAATTCATCTAAAATAAATTCCCCTCCTCTATCTGACCTTAAGCATTTCAATTCTTTACCACTTTATTTCTCAACCATTGCCTTATACCATTTAAACATCTTAAATGCTTCTGATTTTTATTTTAGAAACATGACTGTCATCATTATAGAGTAATCATCAGCAACAAGAATAAAATATCTATCTCCATAATAACTCTTTGTCCTCATAGGTCCACATAAATCAGTATGGACTAATTCTAGAATGACATCATATGTATGGGTTTTTCTTTTGAAACTAGACTTTTTCATCTTACCTTTTTGACAATTCTTACACATGATGTTGTCAGGCTTGGTTATCATTGTTGGATTAGGCTGAAAGCTAATCTCCCAAGAACACCTGCATGCAAACCTTTCACATGGAAGAAGCAAAGACAAAAGACAGAAAGAAACTATGGCGGCCAAAAAGCCAGAGGAGACATCATGTGCTCAAGAAAATAATATATTAATGATATGTTTCTAGATTACAATGTGATGATAAAAAACTCCATATCTAAAACAAAAGAGGTGAATCCTTATAAAGGAATCATGAAACCCTAAAAAGGAAACCCTAAGGTTAGCTAAAGAAAACTAGAGTGAATAGATGAGTTAGTAATTAGATCATAATGATTTAATTAATAACCTGAGAGACTATTACTCTAACACCCCCCTTAAGATAAGCTTAGGGAGAAGCAAAACCTAGGAAACTACTGCAGAAAGTAGGAAAGATGGGTCCTGACAACAAGGCCTGATCAGGTACCCAAGTACAAGAAATAAACTAGATGAAGGAAACTGAGCCTTCAATCTAGGGAAAGTCCCAAAGAAAGGAACAAGAAAGAGCAAGAAGCATCTCCGAAGCATGAAGTTGTAAACTTTGTCAGAGGAAACTGCTAGAACCCCCACTGAAGTGCATGACCAGGTAGAGAAGACAATGTCTGAAGAGCTGATCAATCGAACCAAGGAAGCAATAGAACCAACAGGTGAACCCCACCATAATGCTGAACAGGGAGAGGTGACAGGAACACTGAAATGCAATGCCAGAAACATCTGCAGAAAGAAGAATCAGGAATACCAATAGTGCAACAAAAGTACAAGCACAGGATAAAGGGCGGTGTCACCAACACATAGCATGGGCTAATGTCATGGAAGGTACGCTCACTTGAAAAAGGTGGATAAGCAAAAAATGGCATAACATCATAACCCCCCATGGAACTTTATAACGGAGTGTAAGTACAACATACACAAGGTGTTCAAAATCCCAGAAATGCAGAAGTAGGCACTTTATCACATTTTATTTATAGAATAAAGAATGCTACAAAAGAGAAGCATACAAGCTCAGAAGTCAAAAAGAAGAGTGAGGCAGAAGATTAGAAGAAGAGATCCCAAGACCTGTAGAACCGAAGTAATCTGCCAGAGTGTGAAAGATGTCAAACTCAGAGGAGAGATAACATAGAGTAGAATCTAGAAAAAAATACCCCTACAAATGAATAGCTCACTGAACTAGCTTTTTGACGATATCTGGTTTGCCAAAAATAGAGTCCAGATGAGCTAGATATGGCTCCTAGAAGGCAAAAGGTAGACATCAGACTTTGACAGCAAAAAATGCTATCAAAATAGCAGAACCAAAAATCATAATCACCATAATCGGAAAGCGCTCGGAAAGATCTCAGAAAGAGCTTTTCGACAATATAATGAAGTCCAAAAAAGGCCTCTGTATGCTCCAGATAGAGCGAAAACAATGATAAGGGCCTAAAAAACTCTAAAGGGCAGGTTTTAAGCCCTTGGGGCTAAAAAAATGGGCCCCT
Organism: Thuja plicata; assembly: GCA_018584345.1. Taxonomy (NCBI): domain Eukaryota; kingdom Viridiplantae; phylum Streptophyta; class Pinopsida; order Cupressales; family Cupressaceae; genus Thuja; species Thuja plicata. Next base: position 463,097 of record MU226675.1, read on the forward strand.
GGGTGCATGGCGCGTGCAGGGGCTAAGCCAGGGCCCTCGGTCACCCATATGACTACCGCAGTTAACAAAAGGGCTAACAGTCCCGCGGGCGGCCGAGGTGGTGGCGTGGCCAGAGTGGGGCAGCGGTGGGGCCGCGGAGGAGGGTGCAGTCAGAGGAGCTTGCCGGTGGCGGTGGATCGCCGGTGGCCCTACGGTGGCGCAGCGGTGACCGAAAAAAATTTGCACTGCCAACATTTAATAAACGCTTAAAAATATATAAAAAAAAAATTTTTTTTGAATTTTTTTCTTGGTTTCCATGCCCGTACAACACTAGAAACGAAAATGTTTTTGCCTCGGTGCCAAGTTGTCCAAAATGGACAAACTTTATATAGATTCTGGGGTTTTTGGGTGCTCTGGGTGCAATGGTAATATTCGTTTGAGCCCAAAATGACCAGAAATGAAGGTCCTCCCTAAATCCACACAAAGAAATTCGGAGAAGTCAGGAAAACCCCCAGCTTCTGAAACACTTCAATAAACATGAACAGTGAGCAGCAAGCTCACTCTGATACCATGTTGGATTAGGCTGAAAGCTAATCTCCCAAGAACACCTGCATGCAAACCTGTCACATGGAAGAAGAAAAGACAAAAGATAGAAAGAAACTATGGCGGCCAAAAAGCCAGAGGAGACATCATGTGCTCAAGAAAATAATATATTAATGATATGTTTCTAGATTACAATGTGATGATCAAAAACTCTGTATCTAAAATAAAAGAGGTGGATCCTTATAAAGGAATCATGAAACCCTAAAAAGGAAACCCTAAGGTTAGCTAAAGAAAACTAGAGTGAATAGATGAGTTAGTAATTAGATCATAATGATTTAATTAATAACCTGAGAGACTATTACCCTAACAATCATCGGTAAGCCTCTGACATTTCTCTTTTTTCTAATCTTTATCATGTTGTCAAAGTTCACATGATACAATATTTTGTGCCACAGCCATATGTCTTCGTTTGTAGCAATTAAACAAGTGGTCTCAGTATCATTCAGATAGAATAAGTTACCTTTTGTCTGCTCACTAGTACCAATTAGATTTCCTGATTTATTGAAGATCTTTGCCTTCTTATTTTCAAATGCTACTCTGTGACCTAAATTATTCAGCTGAGAAACACTCAATAGATTATGATTCAATCCATTTACCCAATAAGCATTTTCACATTTTATCTAGTTATTCAACATTATGGTTCCTCTACCTTCAACTGGACAAGGTGTGTCATTACCCATTCTTACTAAACCACCTTTATAGAATTCAAAAGTATCAAACTTTTTCTTATCACTGGTCATATGGTGAGTGCAGCCACTATCTATGATCTAGACATCATTTTTACTAACTTTAGATATGAGTGCAGTTTCTACATACCTTTCTTCATCATCATCTGAATCATCCTTTACTGCCACAAACACCATATCAATGTCTTCCTTAGATTAACTTTCAGTATCATCATCTTTGCATTTTTCTAGGTGATTGGCCTTCTTTCCTTTGTCCTTGTAGTCTCAGGAATCTCTTCTTTTTGATTGTCAGTAGCTTTTGTAATCACCTCTGTCAGACTTCTTTTCAAATGATTTGTCATTACTTCTGTCATCTTTTCTTCTATTAGTCCACATCTTGCAGCAAAGTGTCCAATCTCTTGACAATTAAACAAACAAGTGGTAATTTACCTTTGTATTTACCTTTGCCTCTCTGCATTCTTCTATCCATAAGTGCTTCAATTTCATAAAGATCTTCTTCTTCACTTTCACTATCACTATCTTTTCTCATAGTATGTTTATGACTTGATTTACTTATTCTCATAGAAGTATTGAATGCAGACTCTATGTTTGGTAAGACACTATTATCAAAGTTATTCATCTCAAATGAAATCAGTCTTCCAATCAAACTATCTAGAGTAACATTGTTATTTGCTACTGCTCTCATTTCTTGAATGGAAAATACTCTAATAGAAAAAGTAGGAAGTAAGGTTTTTAGAATTTTACTTACCACTGTATCTTCTTCTAGTATACCTCCAACTCCTTGGATAGCATTGACTACCTCTTTGATTCTTGTGTTGTATTGAGTGATGTTTTCACCTTCTTTCATTTTGAGATCATCAAACTTTGCTCTAAGGCTTTCTGCCTTGGATCTCAAAAAAATTTTGTCACCACCATGTATAAGCATCAATTTGTCCCACATCTGCTTTGCAATCTTGCAGGTTTTGACATCTTCAAATTCAGCATCAAAGCGTGAGGAAGCAAGCTCTATAATCATACAATTGTGCTCATGCTTCTCTCTCATTTGTTCAACTATTGGTGCTCTTGTGGGAAACACATGTTTAGTATCTAAGTATTGAGTAACATCATTACCAAAACCTGATAAGTGGAGTCTTATTCTACACTTCCATGAAGCAAAATTGTCTTTGTTCAACTTGGGCACATCTCGTCTATTCATCTTGCGCTATTTAGCTTAGGTCTTGAAACCTTCCTTTTAAGCACACAAGCTCAGATACCAATTGTTAGTAATAACTGAGAGGGGGGTGAATCATTGGCCTCATAAATTAATTTTTAAATCAACCCTTAAAAATTATAACTAAAAATTATGTCTCAAGTTATCTTCTGTCCTAAAAGATGAATGCCTTGAAATACTTATATCAATTTTCTACTTGTCGAATTGCTTTGTAAATCTCTCTTCTATATGATTACCGATAAGCAGTTAACTATTTACTGAAACACAGTAAATATGTAGAGTATATCGATAAATCTAGAATTGAATATGTCAAATGTAAAATAGTAAAGTAATAAAACATAAACACATAACACATAGATTTTAACGTGGAAACCCTGTTAAGGGAAAAGCCACTGGGACCAGTACCCCAAATTTTCACTCTTCTGAAGTGAGCCCTATTAAGAGCCAACCCTGTTAAAGGTTACAAACACACTGTTAGGTGTGACCTTGTTAGAGGATTTAAAAATATTTTGTCACCTAGTATCTGGCATCTAATTCTACAATCTTTGTTCAAACACTCACTTGGCCTATCAATAGGTATCGGGCATATCCAATGCTACTTTTATGATCAAACTTTTTGATACTCCTTGGGATGTATCTCAATTGTAAAATACTTTTAAGTCCTTCTTGGTTAAGAGACTTGATGCTTCAATGGTTAAACTGAAACACTAATGATCTCTTCATACATACAACTCAACTGCAGATTTTTAGATCTATTGTAAGTCCATTACCTCTCTGATCAATATAATCAATTATACCTTTGCTCCACACTGTTCTACTCTGTGATGATGTCTCACTATCTATCGGTGTCTACAGAATCTAGCTCTTTCTTTAGCTTGTTGATTAGGACTGAATGAAGAATTTCTTCTCCTTTATATTTTTTTAGCATCTTTCATCTATTCTCTTGTTCACCCCACACTTTTCCCCATTCGTAATGAATTCAGTTTGTCTCTATATAGACATAATTTACCTTTTCTTGGCTTTCCTTATTCTTGGTGTGATCCACAATTCTCACCAATATATTTAAAGCAAACTCCTATTTTATCTCAAAGAGATCTTCTTGCCAACTAGAGAAATCAGCTTTAAATCAATTACTTATCTCTGACTTTATCTGGTTGATTAAAACAATGATAAGTATCTATTAAGTCTATTTATAGCTCTTGAAAAGTAAGAATTTTTTCATTTCTGAACTCTCTCTTCTGTCGGTCAACACTTTAGTTAGTCATTGGTGATAACTGACTATTCTGTCGGTGTGACTTCAGTTGTCATCGGGATCTTCATTCTTGTCTTTTCTGTCGGGAAACACTAAAATTCTCTTCGTCAGGTTACTCTATTCTTTTCTCATTGGGCAACATTGTAACTCTGCTCATCGGTAATGCTGAGTATTGGTGCATCGGGTAACACTATGACTTTGCTCTTTTATTCTGACTGTTGACGTACACTCCATCGGTGTATACATTCACTTAGTGAATACTTGAGTTGTATGCATTACTGATAGCATAGCCTTTGATTCATCAGTTCTTTGAAGTCTTTGGTAGTATTTTCATGACCATACAGATTATATCAAGTTGACATCAATGACAATACAATACATTAACTAATTTAATGCCTTGCATGATCATCAACTTAACATCTTCAAACATTCAATCAGTTACATGTCATCAATTTCACGGTGAGTGGGAGCTTCTCTAGTGTCTTCTCGGCCCTTTTCTTGGTGGTCGCCCTTGTTGAGGTGAACGGGAGTTCCAAACTTCCGGGAGCAGAAGATACCTCAGACATGTTTCTTGATGTGTTCCTGGAAGCCTGGAAGACCAGACAACCATTAATACAAGTAATAAAATATAATAAGTTTCTAGGCTACAGAGATTTCATCACCATTTTGCACTTGTCCTCAAAAAGACATTAGTTGACATCAAATCCCAGAAATGCACTAAATGATAACTTTGAATTTGATTAATACAATGAATGGAATAAAGGAATTCATGGTGATATTTGTCTTAACATGAAAGGATTGAATGCCACTTGGACTGGTTTTAAATTCTCACACATGGGGAATTAATCTTGCCATCAATACTAAAGTGACGGGGGAGAAAGAAAGGGTCACAACTCGAACAGGCGAGGTGCCGAGTTTGAGTCCAATGAAAACTAGGTGGGAGAACTCAAATTTGGTTAAACGACATAGAGAGTGTGGTGAGCTCACCACATAATAGGGTAGGACTCGGGGGGAATGTACATACCAAATTCACATGCATTTAAAAACTATTATATAGAACGACATTGGACGACCCAACTATTTACACAAGGATGAAGAATGACACTCACAGACTCAAACAAACTTACAAGAAACCTACAAGCTACCACTACTTACAAAATCTATAGAGGTGTTACAACTATTTACAACTATCTACAAATACATAGAAATCTACAATACACAGAGGGAAGACAACCCTCTTGTAGAGCCATCCCACCAAATGGAGGTGACAAAGAAGACCATAAATATGACGAAAACAAAGCCCAAAAAGAAAACAAAGGAACAAAAACACAAACCAAAAAAGAAAATGAAATAGAAGGGGCCAAAATAACCTACCAAAAAACCAGGGATGTGAAAGGAAGGGGATGGGAGGTACTCTGCAAATGAACAACTCTGGAAACCCATGAACACGCTGAGAACACCGTAGGATAGCTTGAACATGCTTAATCACTCCAAATAATTGTTACTCACTCAAAGAAAAACACACTTATCTTGTTGTTAAATACACAATTTTCTCTTAATTCACTCTGAGGGTAAATTGTTTGTGGTAAGTGTAAAATGTCAAGTGAAACTCAATTTTTACCCTTTAGGTGAAAATGCACCACTTCCTTCCGCAAGTCCCGCAAAAAGGAAATCCTCCAGACTCCAGGCCCAGGAATCCCATGCAACCACACCCTCCAACTAAAGAGGAAGCAATGACACAGGAATCCTGAGGTCTAGAATTCAGCTCACACAAAGGAACAAAACACTCTGGGTCGGGTCTCAGAGGGAGGAAAACCAAAGGTAAGAAACAACAACGGCCACATGGAGGCAAAGGCCAGAGAAAACAAAAGAAGCCAAAAGAAACCAAGGAAGAACCAAAAGAAAAATGGGGGACCCAACATTTTGCCAACAAAGTGCAGGGATGGGTATGAAGGGCATAACAAATGGCGACTCGCTAGGACAAATGCCTTAGTACATTTGAGAATCACAGAATCTCTCGTTAGCGAAACCAGGGTTCATCGTTACCTAAAGCATTTCACTTGCCAGGCGTGGGGGTCTGAGAAAATTAGACTCACCATGATTCAATCCTTCAATCTCTTGTCAGCTGTGAATTGTGTGCTTTGGAAGAAAATCAAGCCGATGACTTCTGGGAGAAACAAAGAGATGATATTGTGTGCATTAGACTAAAATCGCTATATCGTGTGTAATTCTCCGGATCCCAGAACTCTCTATTCTCCCATTTTTTCTCTTTTTTTTGTGAAGATAGGGAAGGTGGTACTCCTTTCACCGTGAACCTTAAGCTTATATAATTTTTATGGTGGTACTGCTTTCACCTTTCCATCGATTTTGATTTTCTGCATGGGAGAGATGTTTTGAATCCAGGAAATTCTTCTGATTTTTCAGATATGGATCATCATGATTTTCCGTTAACTAATGTCAAGACTTTCAAGATGTGAATCCAATGAAGATTGACCATAACCTTTTACCATGCATATAAAATAAATCTGGTGTGTGGAAAAATCCCACCATGCTATTAATAGATTTCGAACTAACCAAAATGCGTAAGGCACCATTCCAGGGACTAGATGTCATGCGAAGCATTCCTATCTACAAGAAGAGAGAAACATGCTGGGAACCCAAAAAAGAAAGACATGCAAAGTGAAAAGAAACCAAAGATAGAAAACAAAAAAAAAGAAAGGAAAATTGGCCTCAAAGGGCTGCCGACTATTTACAAGGACAAAACACTCCCAAGGAGTGCCAGGAATATTTATAGGAACAAAAATATACATATGGTAAAACTTTGGGAAAAATTACCTTCTGATTTTACTCGAAGTAATTTTTGAGAAACTATCCATTAATAGGCAGTGGAATGGCTTCTCTAGTCATGGTGCTGAGGTGATAAGTGTTGGCCCCGTAGATCTCCAAAATTAAGTAAGGTTCGAGCCAGAGCCTTTGGAACTTAGTGTGCTTTCCCTTCTTCTCTCAGGCTTTCTCCCACAAGAGGACTAGGTCTGAAACCTGAAAGTATTTGTATTGGGCTCTCCTATCGAACCATCATTTGATGACTTCTTGGTGATGTACAAAATGCTCCAATGTCGTGTCTCTTTGTTCTTCCATTCTCACTAGGTTCAAAAGGTGAACCTCCACAATGTTATCCCAGGCGTTGAATTCCTGCATGAATTGTAAAATAGGGATTTGTAAGTTTATTGGGAACACAGGGCTCTGGCCATAAACCAAGTGAAATGGAGAAGTTTATAGGGCTTCCTTGATTCTGATATGATCCACCCAAAGGGTGAACCTAATTTTTTTGTGCCAGTCCTGGGTATTCTGTTCTAGCAAATGCTTGATCACTTCCAGAAGGTTTTTATTGGTGAACTTAGAAACACCGTTACCTTGGGGATAATAGTTGTCAGAGAACTTCAAGTTGATCTTCCTCTGATAGGTACATTCTAATAGTCATGTTGAAGAAAATGTCAGACCATTGTCACACATGATAGCAAAAGGCATTACAAATCTTGTGACGATGTTCTCTTCCAAGAATTTAATGACTACATCCATAGTATTGTTTTTGCATGGGATTGCCTCAGACCACCGGGTGTAGTAATCGATAGCAGTTAAAATGTACTGGTGGTTGGTAGATGAGTTGGGGTTTATCTCCCCTATAAAGTCAAATTCCCATTGGGCAAAGGGTCAAACTTCAAAGATCGGTTGTAAAGGCATTGTCAAGTTCCACTCTCGAGAAGTGGCATTTGGAAGGTATGACACTTCCTTACATGTGCGTGAATGTCTTTGAAGATAAAGAGCCAATAATATTCATCCCAAAGAATCTGATGGGTGGTGGAATCAGCTGAGCCATGCCCAGTTCCATACTACCAATGGAATTCTTCTATCATTTTGGCAGCTTGGTCTCTGTCTATGCACCAGAGATAAATTCCCTCAAAATTCCTGTAAAAAAATGTCTCATTTTTTATCATGAAGTGTGCACTTTTTAGTCACAGGGCATGATGTTTGTTAGGGGGGAGCCCCTCTGGGCACTTGTTATTGAGTAATAGGTACACTAGGTTGGTATACCACAAAATTGAGTGATGGACTCCACAATATAAGTTTGGCACTCGATGTTTGGAGTGGCCTTTGCCATCGCTTTACATAGTCCCTGGCCTCAGACTATTTTCATTGGTTACATCTCAAGATCATATTCCTAGAGGATGGCCATCTATTTCCCCTGGAGTTCACCCAGTTCACTCTGTATCTATAGAGGCATGATAGCCAGGTCCGGGATAATGGCATGCACTTTGGTCTGGATAATGTAGTGCCAAAATTTATTCATAGCCCAGACTAAAGTAAACACCTTCTTTTACAATGGTGTGTACCAAAATTCAGCATTCTTAAAGGGGGAGCTCATGAAATAAATAGGTCATTCTTCCTCCTTAACTCTTTGGGTTAAAACTACAGTGGAAGAGTGTGGCAAAGCGAAGGAATAAATGTGGAATGGGAGGGAATAGTCCGAACTTTCCAAGACCGGTGCCTCCACTATAGTTTGCTTGATTTGAGAAAATGATCAGTTGGCTTCGGGGCTCCACTCAATCTTAGTATCTTTCTTCATCATATCGTTGAGTGGTTGGACAATCTCAGCAAATCCAGTAATGAACCGCTATACAAAATTTATCTTTCCAAAGAAAGATCTCATTACCTTCTTGTTGTCGGGCATTTGCAAATTTAGAAATGCTTCTACTCTATCAGGGTCGATGGATATCCCTTTCTCAGAGACTATATGCCCGATCAGTTTCCCTACAATGAACCCAAATAAACACTTCTTGGGGTTAAGGGAGATAGCATACCAATGACATCTCTCACAAATCTAGGCGAGGTGGGCAGGATGATCACGCCTGTCCCAGGAAAAGATTGTTAAATCATCCATGTAGATGATTATGCATTTGTTAACCAGGCCTTCGAATGCAATCTCCATGGCCTTCTGAAATTTGGCCCCTGCATTAATTAGGCCAAAGGGCATTCTCCAGTATGCAAACATTCTCTACTTGGTGGTGAACACCATCTTCATCCTATCTTTGAACTTAACCATAACTTGGTTATACCAAGAGTACCCATCAAGGAAGGCCATAATTTGTGAACCATTTATAATTTGTAACACCTCGTCCAACAAAGGGAGAGAGTGATTGTCCTTCTTGGAGGCTTTGTTTAGGTTGCGTAAATCCACACAGGAAAATCTCGCCATTCTTTTTGTGCATGGGGAGAAGGTTGGAAACCCATGTAGTATGTAGGATAGGAAAAATGATCTGGGTTGACAATAATTTTTAAACCTCCTAGTGGATCAGGGGTTCAATCAAAGGGTTTACCAGCCTCTATTTTTGTCAGAAAGGTTTGGCATCTGGTTTCAAGGGGATGGTATGTGTCATGATAGATGTATCATAAGTTTTGAGATCTTCATACCCCTAAGAAATAACATCGATGTATTCTAGGAGAACCACAAGAATATTCTCCTTCTCCTCTCAGGAGCAGGAGGTACCAATTTGGACCAATTTTTCTTCACCAGCTTTACCGATGTTAAATTTTTCATATTTTCCTCCCTTAGAGGAGGATGATACCTTATCTCAGCCCTGGGGGTCCGAATCAAAGATTCGTTCTAGAGAAACCATCCCCTTAGCAATGGTGTTGGTAGGTAAGTCAATGATCCCATCATCTTCTTCCCCTTGCTTGGTATTTTCATGATCAGTTTCTTCTACAATATGATCTTCAAAGATGCCAACATTTTCCATAAAGGCCAGGATGTGTTGGTCATCCTCAAAAACCTTAAAGTGTGTGATATTGTTCGAGATGGATGGGGTGGGGACTATTTCAACAAAGAATATTCAGATTCATGAACCATTCATCGAATTGAGGGTACTGGAAGACATAGCGAGGGCATCTGGAACATAGTTACATTTTTGGGGAATAAGTTCAATGCCAAAAGAATCAAAATATTTAATTAGGCTCTATGCCCGGTTGCGGTATGCGGCTAGCCTTTTATCATGACATGTGTATTGGCTCCAGATCTGTTTTACAATTATCTCTAAATCAATCATCGCTCGGAGGCAGGTGATCCCTTTTCTCAAAGCAAACAGGAGTCTAAGGACCAAGGCCTCGTACTCTGTGACATTGTTGGTAGATGAAAATTGCAACATGTAGGATGCAAGGAAGGATTTCCCTCATGGATTGATTAATTCCACTCTGGCCTCGCAACCTTGTTTGGACCAGGACCTATCAAACTTTAGGATCCACAAATCATTGTTAGTTTTAGGTGGCTAAGGAAGTGAAGTGGCCTTTTGATTGGGTTCAGGGTTGGGAGAATTTTTTGGTGATTCCTCCAGCTGGGATGGTCTGTAGGTGAGAATTTCCTGCATAAAATCCTCTGGTTTGGGTTCCTGGATGAGTGACACCTCAAGTGTACCGCTGGGTGGATTGCTTGGTCTAGGGAACCTGGCTTTACATTCCTACTCTGGGAGATTGGTGATTTGGTGGGTAGCGGTGACAATACAAGGCTCACACTCCAGTTTAGAGTGTTTTTGATAATGTACACGGCACCAATTTCTAGACAAGAGGGTGGCCAATGTTTCCTTGCTACCTTGTGAGTCTACCTCACACCTTAGTTTTGTGTCCAGATCTTGGATCCTCTGGGTGATTATGGGATCCTCCCCGGGGATGAAGCCAAAGCTCAGGATCTCCTTTGGTTGATATACCCTGAGTGAGGATTCAGAGAAAAATATCTCATTCAACTTCCTGACTTTGTTAAGGGCCTATTTCATTCAAGGATCACACTCTACCTAGATCTGATCTGATTTCCCCTTCCAGGGGAGCCACAAGTGGGATAATTCCATCAAGAAATACTCGTTGAGGGCCTTTGACCAGTTTCTACTTAATAACATCCTGTAGTTTTCAGGGATGTCAACCACCTAGATGTTAATGGTGCTTGATATATGGGGATCTTGGATGAGCTGAATCCGAATGTTATTCAGCTCACCAACCATTTTCACAGCAATTTTGTCCAATTGGACTACTGTACCTTTGGAGGGAGTGGGAGTGAGTCTAAGCTTCTTGCAGATGGGTAAGGGCATAATGTTACCTGAAGCATCAAAATCCACAAGGAAATTATATAGGTTCTTCCCTTGGATGTTCAGGCCTAGTAGGAAGGGATGATCTTCTGTATTTCCCCAAAAGACTGCCAAGTTGGCATCGTCAAAACTGACAATCTTTAGCAGACGACTAACAACTTCTGGGTTCCCTAAGAGCTGTAAGAGGGATTTATTTTGCTCGAGACAATTTAGTAGAACCTCCATCAAGGTCATGGAGGTAGTGGTGTTTTCCAACACCTTGGTAATATCAAACTACCCCCCTAGGTAGAGTTAGTTCCCCCCATATGGATCACTGGTGTAGTTAGGGCCAAGTCCTTTTGGTGGGAGGGAATGATCTTTTGTGTTGTCCTGGGGGGTGGTGTTCTTGGGAGGTGTTGACACATAGGATGGCCCTTTTCCAGATTAACCCTGAGTGTTATATAGAGTTCATAGGTTGGTGAAGGCGTTGGCCTCAAAGGCTAGGATGGATTCATCAAAGAACCCTTGTAACTCAAGTTCTTCTTCATCCTCTTTGTCTATCCAGAAGAAGACGGTCTCACAAGTAAATGAAGTGTGAGGGGCTCTAGTGAGGAATATTCTGGGGGATTTGGATCAGTAGGATGTCATCTGTCCAACTGGGAGATCTCAATAATCTTCTCCATAGTGGCACAGTTCACCTCAGAATATGAGCTAGTTTCATGCAATCTACACCACATGGTTAGGGGGTGGAATTTTGTGAGTTACACAGAATGACTAGGTCCAGCACCACCCTGAGTGGTAGGTTGGTTTGGAGGAGGACCTTCAGTATTCATGTTATTATTCCATTGTTGTTGGTTAGGCCAAGGCCTATTGTTGTAGTTTTGACCCCCAGAATTGGCATTTTGTTGGTCAGAGAAAACATTCCCTCTCTCAGAATTGGGGTTGTGGGGCGCAGAAGGCCCCACCTTCAGCTATCCCATGTCCATTGTCAAGGAGGACACCAATCTTTAGAGGGATTCAACATCAGTGGATAGCTGGGTAGTGGTGTCACAGTGTGAAGATTGAGGTGTTCGGTTACCTAGGAAAGTGGTAGCAACTCCTAGAGTCGAGAATGACAATCCTCCAGCCGCAGACGACTAGAAGAAAGGTACTCTGGAGGGTTCTTTCAAAGGTTGTGGCATCTTCTGCAGCTAATTTTAGGGCATGTATTCCATATGGGCCCATGGTCATTAGTGGTGGTCCCATGGCCATCGTCGGGGCACCCATCCTAGGGTTGGGATTGCATCCTTTGGCATAAGAAGTTCCACTAGGTAACATGTTGAATGGCATGCTTTATGCAAATTTGTTGGGGGCTTTGCTCAAACTGTGGGACAGCTCCAGGGATAAGTTGTAAACTTTCACCAAGGTATCTCAGTCATTAGCAACAGTAATTCCCCAAAGTAGAGTGGTGACAAAGGGGTCCAAAGAATTGAGGTATGTTTGGATAGTCACATCGGTGGATGGGATGAAAGGGCCCGTGCACCGCTTCAAGGCTGATTGGAACCAATGATTAAAGGTAGCCAAAGGCTCATTTGGTTCCTTTCTGATGGAAATGAACTGGTTGTGGGACCAAGCTGGGTCCACATGAATGCAGAAGGCTGCTAGAAAGGCATCTTTAATAGCTTGCCAACTATTGATGGAGTTGGCAGGCAAGTTTAGGTACCAGTTCAGCTCATTTGGTCCTATGGAAAGTGGCAACATCTGGGTTACAACATCTTGATGTTGTATCTGGTGTCTATTCATGGAATCTTTATAGGCTTGGAGGTGTTCTTCTGTAGTTCGGGGGCCTAGATGCTCATATTTGGGGCAGATCTTCTTTGGATGTGGAGGAAGATTGTTGATAGCGCTAGGGAACTACCCCATTGGGGACCCGATATAGTTGAAGTAGGTAGGCATAAGGGATGTTTGGTTTTGTCTTTGGTGAACTTGAATCCCTGAGATTATCCAAGGGATTTGGGTATTCTAGTGTGTAGTAGATTCCCAGGGAAAATTCAAAGGCTGCCTAGCTTGGTGGGTCCTTTTTCTTTAGACAGGAGGTTCAAGTTCTACAAACTCTCCAGGATCAGGGGTCGATCGGAGGATTCTTTCAAAGTGTAGGGACGAAAATGACCCTATACCATAGAAAGTTTGGTTCCTAAAACTACTACTTTGGGAGCCCTCAGGCGGCGTAAAATGTAAATCTTTCAGGGGAGATGAGTTCATGCCCTCCTTCTAGCGCTAGTTTCTATTGATGGGACTTTGTGACCAGCTCTGCCAATAGAGATAAGTTGTCACCAGGTACTAGCCAACTTTGCCTGTAGAGGTTTACAAGAGAATAAATTCTTCTACCCTCTTAGAACCTAGTAGTTGGGTCTCTATGCTGCAGGGGAGCTAAGTTGGGTAAGTGACTGTTGTTTGAGGGGATAGCTTGTTTTTACTCATCAATTCTGAGGATTTCAAAAGGGAGTGGGGTTTCCTGCAAGCATTTTTAGATTAACCAAAGAAATCACAAAAGATAGACTAGAGTTAGAATATATTTCTACTTATAGTCATGCAATACATGTTCAAACATCAACAATGCTCTAGTGCAGGGAAAACAAACTAAATACCAAATACACAAATAATTAGTGATTCCTACACATCCAATAGCAAAGGGAGATAAGATTATTTAACTAACTGCAAAACACCAGAGAAAAGGAGATAAGAAAACATACGACATGAAAGATATGTGGTAACTTTTGAGATCAGATCAACACATAACACATGGCCACAAGTTGTTCTTCCTTTTTTCACTAACTTGAAATGGTTCCAACATCACTGGCGAGTACATTCATGGCTCCAAGGGAGAAATCTCCTCCACCGCCCTCTCCACATCTTCCTGTAGATTTACCAAGTCTTTAGTTTGGAAGATATCATAAAAACTTTCATGAGGAGGGGAGGCCTCCGGCTGATCTTCTATTTCAGGAGAGGAAGGGATAAGTTCCACAAGAATATTGCCCAATGTTCCAAGGCTTGCATCTGTGCTTAGTGGAGGATTATCTGCTCTTGGTTTCTTTCTCCTTGTTTGCAACAGGACCCTGACGTCTAGAATAACTGCATTCTCATCCTTTGTCTCTACCTCCTGTCTCATAAGTGTTACAAGTGAAGGGGAGCCTGCAGGAAGGGAAGATCCTACCAGAGTGACTAGGAGACCGAGAGAAATCCTTACACTAATTTTCTCGCCCATCTATCAAGATGAATCAAGGTGGGATTGAAGTTGTTCTATTATGGGGGCTGGAACCAAGGATGGGATCTGGGCTGGGGTGCTCTCCTTTGATTTCCCCTTATCCCTTCTTTAACTAGCCATTCTAGAGCCAAAAGTGGATCCCCGCAAACTTGGGCCATCTTGACGAGCGCTCTTTCTGCATACCAGTGAAAAATATTCATGACTCTAATTTATTACATCCTTGGTGATATCTTCAATTGTCAAAACTTCTAGGGTGTCCCAATCCACCGGAGGGAGATCCATCTTGTCAATCCCTTTTGATTTATATTATGGGTCCTCAATGAGCCCGGTATCTGAGAAGTCCTTTGAGAAGGTCCAAAGATCTAGGCGCTTCATCCTTCCTTTGGTCATCCTCTCGTAATGTTGACTTTGGACATCGAAGTCATCTTGCCAATCTGCCCAAAAATCCTCAATGTGAGGCTCATGAGGTGTAGATGCCCGGGGTGAGGCCACATTTATTTTGCCCAGTGGTTCAAAATTAACCTGCACGAAGTAGAATTCTGCTATCCCGAGACTCTTTAATTCATTATCGGCTTCCTTGGCTGCTGAAAGCCTGCAAGTATAATTCTAGCAAGTGATCAGGAAGGGGATGGTGGTAAGCTTCTTAACCCCATAAAATGTATGGACCTCTAGAATTTGTCTGTAGTACTCCATCAAAATAATCCTATCCCCATAATGATTGGGAAATAGGTAGGGCTTGTCGGAGAATCTGGTCACCCAAATATAAGAATGTTATTGAAATTGAATAAAATAATGGCCATATAAACTCACCAAGGCCATGGCCTCCTTTGAAAGCTGGTAACTGACATCCCAAGTAGGTATCAAAATATTGTAGTAAATGAAAGTATCATTTACCTGACAAAAATTGGGGAAGCTAGCCTCACATTGAATCTGGGGGAAAAGATCCCATGGAGCACTCTAGTCGGGCCTTGTCCCAAGGATGCCCACTATCTGTAAACAATGAATTTTGGGTCTCTACTATGCCAGTGCCCACAAAACATATGAAGTCATGTGGAACTTCGATGTTTGTCTGAACTTGTTTAATTGGAAGTCCACATGGTTGGAAATAATGGTTGCCCAGTCAAAGTTCTGCCTGATGGTGGAGATGTTGTACAAGAAATAGTACATTCACACTAAAAAATCTTTAGCATGTGGCTCTCTAAAGACCTAACATAGGAAGATGATCCCCGCTTGGATGCTTTCCTTGAAGTTTGTGCGGGGGATCTCCAGCTTCATCTTCTTGTAACCTTTCTTCAGCGTCTTTAGCCAGTGGGTGTTGAGGTGTTGCCCAGCCACCTATTAGACTTTGTCAAATTCTTGTAGTGATGCGGCCTAGGATATTACAATAGAATTGGAAAACTTGGGGATTCCCAACCCCGAAGAAAAATTAGAAGCGTCAAGAGACACTAAGGGCATTGGGTAGCCCATTAGAAGGGAAGCGTCAAGTATAATAGTCTGGATGGTTGTGTTTTAGTGCTCCATCAGTGTGAGAATCAGCTCTGGGGACTGCACAGATCAAGGGAAGTAGGCATCCTTGATTATTATGAAGGTGGCCACGTTCTTGGCCATACTATCTCTGGCAGAACGCTGAGTGAACATTGTTCTGACCAGGCCCTTTAATTCGGCCCAGGGTCTGACCTCTATGTCAATAATCACCTATAATTCTGAATCCACCTTCGATCCCATGATGGCACCCTCCATTAGATATTTCACGGTGAGTGGGAGCTTCTATAGTGCCTTCTTGACCCTTGTCTTGGTGGCTACCCTTGTTGAGGTGGACGGGAGTTCCAGACTTTTGACAGGAGAAGATACCTCAGACATGTTTCTTGATGAGTTGTTGGAAGCCTGCAAGACCAGACAACCGTTAATACAAGTAATAAAATATAATAAATTTCTGGGCTATGGAGATTTCATCACCATTTCACACCTGTCCTCAAAAAGATGGTAGTTGACATCAAATCTCAAAAATGCACTAAACGATACCTTCAAATTTGATCAATACCCAGGGGTTTTGGGGATTTTGGTTCATGCGACAAATGAGATGAAGACTGTGGGATTGCGTGGAGCTGGGAGTCTGAAAAAATTGACCGTTAATGAAATGACATGGGTTGTCATGTGGTCATGCAATGAATGGAATAAAGGAATTCATGGTGACAGTTGTCTTAACATGAAAGGATTGAATGCCACTTGGGATGGTTTTAAATGCTCACGGATGGGGAATTAATCCCTTCATCAATGCTGAAGTGATGGAGGAGAGAGAAAGGGTCACAACTCGAATAGGCAAGGTGCCGAGTTTGAGTCCAGCAAAAACCAGGTGGGCAAGCTTGAATTTGGTTAAATGACGTAGAGAGCGTAGTGATATTGCCATGAAATAGGGTAGGACTCGGGGGGAATGTACAGACCAAATTCACATGCATTTATAGGGGTAAAAGTACAAAGTTGTGTCATGTTTCAGGACCACTTATCAGCACAGCTAAATTTCAGTATTTCTAACTAAAAATAAATTTTCATCAAATATATGGTCTAGCTAGATTCATTCTAGCTAAGCTAGATAAGTGGTTAAACTTTTTCAATTGGAAATATCTATTAAATGCATGTTTTATACCAATTTGGGTCCAATTAACAAAGAAATAAAATTATTTCAGAAAAGAAATGTTTCAATAACCCCTACACTTTTTCATGATATTTTAAAAAAAATATAAAAATACCCTTTTGTAGAGCTCAGAGTCAAGATTATTGTCATATAAATTTTATAGTATTTTGATTAGATTTAATATATTATAATTTCAAAATGCAAAAAGTAGGTATTTTAACATTCGAGAAGATGTTGCTTTAAATAAATAAATAAATTGTAAATAATATCAGCAATATTTAAAATTTATATTTAACACTAGAGGAGAGAGTCATCTTACAGAATATGTAATTTTTTTTTGAATGGTGTAGATTTGATAGGGGAAATTTGGTGGGAGATGAAAACTGTCGATTCAGATAAGTTCGAGCAATTATAACAGAGAAAATATGAATTAAAAAGCAATCTTTATTCTTTTCTGCACTAGCTATACATTTTATCTATAACATATTTTGAAATCAGAGGAAAAATAGATTATTTGCATATACTTGTTTGGTGGGAACTAGAACCTAGATTTTTAGCATTTTTTAGCAATTAAAAAATGGACTTCAAAAATTAAAAAACTATGT
This sequence comes from Thuja plicata, assembly GCA_018584345.1. NCBI lineage: Eukaryota > Viridiplantae > Streptophyta > Pinopsida > Cupressales > Cupressaceae > Thuja > Thuja plicata. Next base: position 480,414 of record MU226675.1, read on the forward strand.
CAATTCTTTTTCAAAGAAAATTTAAAAAATTATAGGCATAAACTTCATCCAGTTTTACACATTTCATCATTTTACATCATCCTCAAATTCTAAGCACAAATGCCACTTTTATGTTGTTAAAGTTGAACAATTTGCATGTTGTAGACCTTTTCCTTTTATAAAAGTGTGACACAGGTTTGTACTTTTACCCACAGACTATTATATAGGACAACATTGGACGTCCCAACTATTTATACAAGGTTGAAAAATCACACTCGCAGACTCAAAGAAACTTACAAGCAACCTACAAGCCACCATTACTTACAAAATCTATAAAGGTGTTACAACTATTTACAACTACCTACAAATGCACAGAAATCTACAATGCACATAGGGAAGACAACCCTCTTACAGATCCATCCCACCATTGGGAGGAAAAGAAGAAGACCATAAACATGATGAAAACAAAGCCCAAAAGGAAAACAAATGAACAAAAAATGCAAACTGAAAAAAATGAAAGAGAAAGGGCCAGAAGAACCTACCGAAAAACCAGGGATGTGAAAGGAAGGGCACGGGAGGTGCTATGCAAACAAACAACTATGGAAACCCACAAACATGCTAAGAACACCATAGGATATCTTGAACATGCTTAATCAGTCCAAATCATTGTTACTCACTTGAAGAAAATCACACTTAGCTCATTGTTAAACACACAATTCTCTCTTAATTCACTCTGAGGGTAAATTGTTTGTGGTAAGTGTAACAATGATGAGTAAAACTCAACTTATACCCTTTAGGTGAAAATGCACCACTTCCTTCCACAAGTCCTGAGAAAAGGCAATCCTTCAGACTTCGGGCCTGGGAATCCCATGCAACTATACCCTCCAACTAAAGAGAAAGCAACGGTACTGGAATCTCGAGGTCTAAAATTCAGCTGGAACAAACAAACAAAACACTCCCGATTTGGGTCCCAGAGGGAGGAAAACCAAAAGCAAGCAACAAAAATGGCCACATGGAGGCAAAGGCTAGAGAAAACAAAAGAAGCCAAAAGAAACCAAGGAAGAACCAAAAGTGAAAAGGGGGACCCAACATTTTTCTAAAAAAATGTAGGGATAGGTATGGAGGGCATAACACTCTAACTCAGGTTGGTCTTCCCATTTCACCAAGTGTTCCATGTATACTTTCTTCCTTGTCTTCTTCATCAACCTTGAATCTAGAATCCTTTCAACTTGTGGCTTATCTTGGACAGGTACTCTGAGTTCTTCCACATCCTTATTTACCTTTGTACTTTACTCTTCATCATCTATGTCTAGTCCTTTGTATGGAATCAAATCCTTCACATTGAAAATAGGGGAAATAGACATTTTCATTGGTAGATCTATCTTGTAGGCATTGTGACCATACTTAGCCAATAACTTACAAGGTCCAATCCTCTTCATCTATATTTTTCTTGGTATTCCCTTATGTATTCTAGCCTTGTTCAAATATACCATCACCAAGTCTCCTACCTAAAATTTTAGGTCTCTGCTTCCTTCATCTTTCTTAGCCTTCAACTTCTGATTGGCCTTCATTAGATTCTTCTTCACCTTCTCATGAACTTCTCTCATTGACTTTGCAAAGTCATCTGCATGTCCATTGATTCCTTCACATCCTTTTATTCCTTGAGCCCTAGTACACCCCTTAGATGTATACCATATACAATCTCAAATGGACTCTTAACAGTAGTCATGTTTGTGCTATCATTGTAGGAAAATTTTGCCTGTGGGATGACTTTCTCCCATCCTTTCCCATACTCTTTTGTCAAACATCTTAGAAAGTTGCTAAGAACCCTATTTATTACTTATGTCTGACCATCTATTTGAGGATGATATGCAGAGCTATGAGACAAATTAGTTCTTATTCTTTTCCATATGGTCTTCTAAAAGTGCCCCATAAACTTCACATCTCTGTCTGCAACTATACTTATTGGAAAGCCATGGATCCTCACTATTGCCTTTAAGAAAAGATGGGTGATGTGACTGACATCATGTGTTGTTTTATATCGGATTAAATGACTCATTTTATTCAATCTCTCCACTACCACAAACACACTGTCTAGACCAGTTGGTGTCCTAGGTAATCCCACTATGAAATCCATACTTATGCACTCCCATGGTCTATTTGTGATGAGAAATGGCTGGTAAAGACTTGCATTTGATGATGTCCCTTTTTCCTTCTGATATACTCAACACTGCTCCACATATCTTCTTACATCTTTCTGCTTCTTAGGCCACCAATAATATCTATTCACTAAGCATAAGGTCTTGTTTAACCCAAAGTGTCCACTCAAACTTCAATTGTGCTTCTCTTGGATGAGGTTCTCCCTTATTGAACCCCTTGGAACACATAGGTTCTTCCCTTTAAATAACAATCCATTCTGTAAGGTATAATCTGCAAAATCACTATGAAAGTGATTCTCAAAATCATGACACACCTTATAGATCTCTGAGATATCTGAATCTCCATCATAAAGGTCTTTGAAACCTTCAATCCCTATACTTTGTAACTGAATCTCCTAGATGGTAAGCAATCTCCTACTAATGGCATATCCTACCTTGTTGTTTACCCCCTTTTTATGCTTGATAGTAACACTTCATTGTAGAAAAATTTGAGCTCCTTCTAAACCCACCTAATCTACCTCTTCCACCACTGTGAAATCCTCTACCTCTATTATATCCTCCTCTATTACTAGTCTCTTGGTTTTGTTCAACAACCCTAGAGTCTCCTTGGCTTCTGGTGTCATTTTTCCTTCCACTAGAACCACCTCTATGTCCCCCTCTAGAGTTTCTACCTCTTCCTCTTCCCCTAGATTTGGAATCTTGTTTCTTTCTAAGTTTTTCTTCCACCTTTTGGGCCATTTGGAAACACCCATGGATAGAAGTTAAAGTGAAGAAGCTCAACTCCTCTTGTATGTTCCATCTAAGGCCATTGAGATACCTAGAAACTTTGATACTTTCCACTTCTTTCACTCTTGACCTAAGAGATATTTTTTGGAACTCTTTGGTATAGGATGCCACATCTAGATCCTTTTGTCTAAGATTATGCCTTCTCTTGTGTAATTGGATATCATAATCCTCTAGTAGATAGTTTTCTTTCACCTTAGCCACCATAGCTTTAAAAGTTGCTATTGACTTCCTTCCTTACCTTTCTATTTTTTCTTGCAAAAACTTCCACCAAGTTAATGCTTGTCCTCTTAGCCTTTATTTGGCTATCTTCACCTTATGTGCCTCTGTGATACCATCACATTCAAAATGGTTTTCCATACGCTCAATCCACTCCATAACAAACTCTACATCCATCTTGCCAGAGAATATTGGAATTCCTTCTAGTGCCTTTCCACTTAATACCTTGAGGGCCTTGATGAATGGTTCCTCAAGTATAGGAGGGCTAGGCTATGGTTCTGCCTCCTCTTCAACTTGACTCTTTCCCTTATCGTTGTCCTCTGCCATTTGTTCTTTCATATTATTTGTTGCCTCTGCAACTTCTTCCAGCTTTAGCTTCATCTCCTCCATAGCTTCTTCAAGAAGTCTATTCTTAACTTGGTGCTCTGACAAGTCCCTTTCCAATTTTTCATTGGTCACCATTGTGCTTTCTCCAATGGATTCACTTCCCTGTGACATACAATAACCACTTCCCAAGCCTTTCACTGGCTCTGATACCAATTTGATGGGGAGCTCTAACTTCTAAGAGATTTATTTCTCTAACTAAGACCCTTTCTTTGGTTTTCCTCAGGTATTATTCCCTACCCTATCTAGAGGACAACTCTATGATCCCCTATCTCCTCTAGAACTCTCCACCAACTTCAAACTCCCTTCAAACTCTTCTCCATTCAACTATGCGCCCATAGACTTATTCTAGCCAAATTCTCTCCAATCTAACCTTGGCAATAGAAATGGGATTCATGACCATTCCTAGGTCACTTTCAACTATTTTTGATCAAATTTGATGGATCCCTTCATTAGGTTTCAATCAGGTTCCTAGTTTTCTTGTTTCGAGGCCTTGTAGGCTTTTGGCTCAATTAGGCCTCCTAGAAACTAGTTTTCTTGGATTTCCTAACAAATCCCCCTAAAAAACCTCTAAATCAACTATGAATTCTTTGTATTTCTATCATAGGCTTTTGGATTTTCAAGGTTTTAGACCCCTACTCTGTCCGTACACTGGATTTTCACCAAACCCCTATTTTTAAGGGTTTTAGGAGCATGCTTACCAGTCTAGCTTATTTGTCTTCAATGGCTTCTCCAAGAAACTTCCCCAATCTTCTCCTTGCATACAATTATCAAGGACACACTCCTTCACATTCTCCCACCATTTATTAGTTCAATCCAATCCATTTAGCATCCTTCCATGCTACTATTCTACACAAGCCTCTAACCAGAATGCCACTGCACTCACCTAGGGATTGTTGGCTAAAATAGCTCTCCTATAGGAAATGACTCCATAGACCATATATACACTATATACAAGGTCCCCTACTTTATTCCAACTGTCTATATTTTTACAACCACGGGAAGTCAAGTGGGGTTCATATTTTACATGACTGGTCTAGAATAAGATAGTGAACCAGTAAAACACAAAGAATTTACAACTGCTAAGCAAGAAAAAAATAAACCAATGCCATAGAAAGAAAATACGTAACACAAAACAAAAACTCAATGAATTAATTCACTCTATTCAATCCATTAAAGTACTAGATGATGGCTCTGTTAACAAAATACAGTCAAAATCCCTCCTTCTCAACACACAGTTCATACACAAGAACAACTAACTATCATATTAGGGTTTCCTCAACCTTATATATCATATTCCCACATGTTTTTAACCCTAATTTTAGGATTCGGGCACCATTAAAGCCCTTTCCTATTTTTTAGGAAATGTTGTCATGGCAACTTTGCAAAGTTGCAAAGTTGTCATGAGCAACTTTTACATCTTTTGCTCAAATGAAAAACTACTACTTTCAATGGCCCAATTTGATCCTAAACCACTTAATATGACCTTAAAACATTCAAAAACATTATAATCAAAGGTGCCACTCCATTTTGGAGTTTTGGTCAGCATTTGACCCCTTGGTTGACTTTCTAGGACTTAAATCCTTAGATCCTATTTGATCACATCAAACACTAAACCCTAATCATTCCTACCTCTAGACACACACAAAACCAACCTTGGGACTTCATATTTAGTCCTTATTACCTTTGATGGTTGGCCAAACCAACCTACAAGCCAAAATGCTTTAAATATCTCTATAAGACCTTAAGGTGCTCCTACACCAGTAGCTTAGCCAAAAAGAAGGGTATCACTAGTAAAGATATAGTGAGTGAAAGGGTATAAAACTACATAGGTTGAAATACATTTCCAAAGACTCTTTAAAATATTAATTTTTCTTACTTATTAATTAATTAAAGAAATCATATTTTTCTTTTTTCACGTGTTTAAAAATATTAAAATAATATTGTATTATTAAAAAAAAACATATGCTTTTTTAATACCTATCTTTGGGTAGACACCTAGAAACAACAACAAAAAAACCCTTAAAATTCAAATTTAAAAACCAATATTTATAAAATAAAATTATAAATTATATTTATCTCAAAATAGATTTAATCTTTAATAAAGTTAAGTGGGTTTGATAATTTTAACTAGTACAATGATATATATATATATATATA
>MU226675.1:486283-530506 GCA_018584345.1 Thuja plicata
TGTTGAGGAGTTTGTTTATATGCATGAATGCATCTAATTAATAAATAAATTATTAAATATTTTTAGCATTGATCATATTTTTTTTTTATAAATTATTTGTAAAGTAGGATTCAAATGATTGAAGGGTAGTATATAATTTCATAAATCATAGTTGTCTATAACCAATTTATTTACAAGCTTATATATAATTATTAGCTCTTTTACCAATGTCATCATATCACAAAATTTCAGGGAAGTGAACTGTACTGTGGATGTGCTGGCTAACATTGCAGTTAAGGCTGAGGGTATCATGACCTGACATGGAGTTAGTGATTTGAATGTTAAGGTTAGAGCCAACTTAGCGTATGATCTGACTCATAGCAAATGAGCAGATTTGGAAAATCTCATAAAGATTTCATGAATTTATGCATCTCATTAATAGTTGTTAATAGGATTACAGAAAGGCTTGTCTTTCCCAAGAATGTGAAGTGCAGACACGCGTTCAGTGGCTGTTTAAAAATTTTGAATTTTGCTATTCTACACTATCTCTGGTTTGCTTCCGTCATCGTTAGTGAGAACCTGTTCTTGCAAGGTACCATGGGGGGCGGGCTAAACAGAAAGGAGCTGAAAAACTGTAAGAAATGGAAGAACCAAATAGAGGTTTGGGATAAGCTTAACAAGGGAGGCCTCACAAACTACATGGAGCACCTTCATGGCTCCAAAGATGTTGTCATGAATTCTTTTGTAGAAAGCTAGAAGGATGGTACTGTGGTGATCGATGGTATGGCCGTCAAGATTATCGAAGACCTGATTGCTGAGGTTATGAGTTTAAATACAAAAGGCATAAAATTCTACAGAGAAAAAAAGATATCTCAGAAGGCCATTCAACACTTCCCTAAGGACAAAGAGGAAGTGGATAGTCTGGTGAAAGACTCTGGAGGGTGTTATGATGTCAACTCCATCAAAGAATTATGGGAAAAGGTGCTTACGACGGTCATGGAGTATGTTTCTTCGGATGGGAGATATAAAAGGGCCCATTCATACCATTTCATGTTGTTATGTCATTTCCGACATAAGGTGAGAATTTCTTTCCCCTTCTACCTATTGCAATATGTTATGCCCTACATACCCGTCCCTACATTTTGTTTACAAAATGATGGGTCCCCCTTTTTTCTTTTGCCTTGTTTCTTTTCCTTTTTATTTCCTCCATCCTTTGCCTCTACGGGGTCCATGTTTTTCCTTTCCTCTTGGTTTCTCTTCCTATGGGACCCGGTCCCAGAGTGCTCTTGTCTTCCTTGTTCCAGTCGATTCTGGACTCCAGGATCCTTTATCACTACGTCCTCTTTTGTTAGAGGGTGCGGTTGCATGGGATCCCCAGACCCGGAGTCTGGAGGTTTGCCTTTTTTGGGATTTGTAGAACAAAAGAAATGTGTTTTTACCCTAAGGGTATAAATAGGGTTTCACCAGTCATTGTTACATTTACCATGAATAAATTACCCTAGAGCGAGTCAAAGTGATTAAGGCAATTTTAACAGCAGCTAAGTGCAATTTGTCCCACAGCTTGAATAGTGCTTAACAATGACTAGAATTTGTGCATTCATGGTGATTCAAATATGATCAATTGTAGAGCACCTCCTATGCTCATCCTCCCACATCCCTCATTTCCAAGGTAGGCCCTTCTGGTTCCTCTTCCGTTGCTTTCTGGTTTTTGTTTCGAGTTTTTTTTGTTTTGCTTTTTGTTTTCTCCATTTTTTGTTCTGTTCTTCATCGATGCCTCCCGTTGGTGGGATGGCTCTGCCAAAGGGTTGTTCACCTTCTATGTAGTTGTAAAATAATGTATTTCTTTTATATTTCCTATAAATTTTGTAAATTATCGTCAATTCGTAGATAGTTGTAAATAGGTTTGTTTTTGGGTCGGTCTATAAGTTGTCCTTCGGCCCTTTGTAGGTGTTTCTAAATCCTATACATTCTTGTATATTCCCACTCATTTGGTGGTGAGCTCACCATTCCCCTCTGCATTTTACCAAAATTTCAAGCTCTCCCATCTGGTGTCTGCAAATTTGAACTCGGTACCTCGCCTGGTCGAGTTTGCAGGTTTTATGTCTCCTCTGTCATCTCCGCTTTAATGTCAAGTTTAATTCCCCACGTGCGAGCATTCAAAACCAGCCCAAGTGGCATTCATCCTCTTGCATGTGCGGACAAATATCGCCTTTATTTCCATTACTCCCTTTATTGCATGACCACGTGACGCCCCATGTCAACCTAGTACGGCTAATTGCCAGTCATCTCAATAACGGTCAATTTTCTAGACTCTGGGTCCCAAGTTCCCCTTTGACCTTCATTTTAATCACCGCATGAGCCAGAATCCCCGGAACCCCCAAGCATTGATCAAATTCCAAGTAAGTCATTTCATTTAAAATATATTCTGGGATTTGATGCGAACTAACACCTTTTTAGGAATAGATGTTAGGCAGTGATGAAATCTCTAGAATTGGGAATTCTATTATGTTTTATTTATATTGACGGTTGTCTGGTCTTGTAGGTTACCAATAAATTCACAAATCAATCATGTCTAAAGCATCTTCACCACCCAGGAGCCTGGAACTCCCTACCACTTCAAATAGGGAAGCCGCCAGGACAAAGGTTGAGAAGGCCTTAGAAAAGATTCCACTGACCATGAAATATCTGAAGGAAGAAACTATTCTGGGATCTAAGGTAGATTCCAAGCTACAATCAATCACTGACAAAAGTGTTGGGGCATGGGCCAAAATGTAGGCCTTGGTGAAAATAATGTTCATCCAGCGCAAGGACACAGATCTAATGGCACTCAATATGGCAGCCTCCAAAATCCTCAAAGTCGCCTGCTTCCCTTGTTCAGTGCAGGCTCTTGAGCTTATGCTCACATTGGCAGAACACTACAACACAACCATCCAGGCTGTCATGCTTTTCGCTCCTCTTCCCCCAGGCTACCCAACACCCTTAGTGTCTCTAGACACTGCGACATTCACTTTGGGACTAGGGATCACCCAGTTCACCAATGCTACTGTTATCACCCGGGCCCTAACATTAAATGAATTTGAGAAGCTTCTACCGCTAGCCTGGGAACACCTCAATTCCAACTAGCTCAAGACCCCTAGAAAATATTATAGAAAGATGAAGTTGGAGATCCCCCAAACAGAGTTCAAAGAAAGCATACACATGGGGATCATCGCCTTGTGCAGGGTCTTTGGAGAATCCCATGCCCGAGAATTTTTGGCATGGATGTACTACTTCCTGTTAGGATTAAAAAGGCAGAAATAACAATTACATGTAGAAATATAATCTATAACAGAGAATAATAAACCAAACCAGAAGAGAACACAAGACACAAAGATTTAACGTGGTTCACCCAATCCCTGGGCTACGTCAACCAAACAGCAAAGTCCAATATTATTCTTATCCAGTGATTACAATCAAATTGCAATCCACAAATCCCTCACAACTCAATACCATCATAAAATATACAACATAATAATTAAACCCTAACGCTAAGCAAATTTATACAAAATTTATGTCAGTGTAAGGTTAGAACATGTCAGTCAAGAAATTGGCCGAAAATAAGACTCAAAATTTTTTCTTGGGGGCTCCGCCCACAAACCCCTAGACTCGGGGGCTCCGCCCATGAACCCCCAGACTTGGGGGCTGCCACCCCCGAACCCATGCTTAGGGCAATGCCCTGAACCCCATGCCTTGCAGAAAGGTAAATCACTTTCCTGATCAGTCACCATAATATAACAATCTCCCACTTGGGGACTGATCAGACTCCACATAAACCAACAATTGTCCCACTTGGAAACTGATCTTGTAGCTAAACCACTACCCTGTGAAACTCCCACCAGATCCAACCTTCCTGGACTCTATTTTCCTCTTTGTCTATTCAATCTAGAAGACCAACTGAAACTGAACAAGAATTCAGCTTCTCCCTCGTTACAACCTTTGTAAACATATCCACTGGATTATCATCTATATGAATCTTTTCCAGCTTTAACTGCCCATCATCCAAAACTAACCGAATGAAATGATACCGCAACTATATGTGCTTTGTCTTTGAATGCAAAGAAGAATTCTTCGCAAGATGAATGTCACTTTGACTGTCTAAATATAGATAGTTATCTTCCTATGGATGTCCCAATTATTCAATGAAGAATTGAAGCCATATCATCTCCTTAGCTGCCTCAGTAGCAACAACATACTCTACCTTTGTAGTGGATAAAGCATTCATCTTTTGTAACCGAGAAATCCAACTCACTGCTATCCCACCAACAATAAATACATAACCTATAGTACTCTTCTTGGTATCTATATCTCCTGCCAAATCTGAGTCAACATAACCATGAACAGTAGTAGTAGAGCCCCTATAGTGTAAACACTTATTAGATGTACCTCTCAAATATCTGAGAATCCATTTGATTGCATTCTAATGCTCAATCCCAGGGTGACTCATATACCTGCTAACGACTCCCACTGCATGTGTAATGTCTGGCCTAGTATAGACCATAGCATACATTAAGCTCCCTATAGCTGAAGCATAAGGTATCTTGGCCATTTTAGCCTCTTCTTCTAGTGTCTTTGGATACATCTCCTTAGTCAATTTCAAATGACCGGGAAAAGGTGTAGTGATAGATTTGGCATCCTTCATGGAGAATATTTGCAACACCTTTTCAACATAATCAGCCTGAGATAGAGTTAATTTTCTATTCTTCCTATCTTTGCAAATTTTCATGCCAAGGATTTGTTTTGCTGCCCTCAAATCCTTCATAGAAAAAGATTTTGCTAACTGTTGTTTCAACCCCTTAATATGATCCATGTTAGACCCAGCTACAAGCATATCATCAACATGTAAACATAAAATAATGTAGTTGTCCTCATTTAACCTCTTGAAATAAACACAATGGTCAGAATTACATCGAGTGTATCCATTCTCATTCATAAAAGTATCAAACTTAATATACCATTGCCGAGATGCTTGCTTCAAGCCATATAAACTTTTCTACAATTTGCACACTAAACTCTCCTTACCCTTGACCTCAAATCCTTGTCATTGTACCATATATAATTCTTCATTCAAATCACCATGAAGAAAAGTTGTTTTAACATCAAGCTTCTCTAAATGCAAATCCTCAGTAGCCACAATACTTAAAACAGTATGAATAGAAGTCATTTTAACAACTGGAGAAAATATCTCATCAAAATCAATACCATGTTTCTGTGCAAATCCTTTTACAACTAATCTGGCTTTAAATCTTTTCTTACCTCCATATTCTTCTTTCAACCTATAAACCCATTTATTATGCAAAGCCCTTTTACCTACAGGTAACTTATATAAATCCCAAGTCTGATTTTTCAGCCAGGAGTCCATTTCATCTGTCATTGAAGACTCCCACTGAAGCTTTGTATCAACCTGCATAGCTTCATTATAACAATCAGGTTCACTAGCATCAGTTAATAAAATAGAATACAAAGAAGGTGGAAATCTATCTGGAGGTCTACTTAGCCTTGTTGAACGTCTAACATTCACTGGGGTGTGTGGTATTTTTTGTTTCTATTGTTGCGGAGCATAAGGAATTACTGGAATATTATCTTTTAGAGTATCATCCAACTCTACATAATCAGTGTCTTTCTTCTCATGTTGTCGCAACAGATATTTGTACAACACTTTCTCATTGAATATGACATCCCTACTTCTTACAATATTACAATTCTCAAAATTGAAAATTCTATAGCCAAATTCATCAATGCCATATCCAACAAATACACATTTCTTTGATTTTTCTTCCAACTTGGTTCTATTTTCAAAATCTATATGTGCAAATGCTTCACAACCGAAGGTTCTGAGAAAAGAATAACTTACCTTCTTACTAGTCCATGCTTCCTCTGGAATACCAAAACCCAAAGGAGTAGAGGGACCTCTATTGATTAAATAAACAATAGTATTTATAGCCTCTACCCACATGTTTAAGGGGATCCCATCATGCAATCTCATAGTCCTTGCAAGCTCCATTATTGTCCTGTTCATGCGTTCAACCACTCCATTTTCTCGTGGAGTTCTTGGAACTATTTTCTGCCTACGGATACCATTAGAGGAACAATAATCTTCAAATTATTTTCTGCAATACTCACCACCGTTATCAGATCTAAGACATTTTAATCTTTTAGAAATCTCATTTTCAACCAAGCTTTTCCATTTCTTAAAAGTTTCAAACACATCAAATTTCTGCCTAAGGAAATAAATCCATACTTTCCTAGTTGCATCATCAATGAAAGTAACATAATACAGAGAGGCACCAAGGGAAGATACATGAGCTGGCCCCCATACATCTATATGCACAAGCTCTAATTTATCATCTTTCTTTTCCTTCCCACCCTTCAAGAAACTAACTCTATTTTGTTTCTCATACACACAACTTTCACAGAAATCTAAATTTACACATTTCATACCTAGTAAAAATTTCTTTGAGTGAAGTAATTTCATACCTTTCTCACTCATGTGCCCAAGTCTATTGTGCCATAGTGTTGTTTATGTATCCACAACAACTATTTCATGTTCAACATGCTCAACTGCAAGAACTGTTCCCAAACATTCATTTTTCTCTGTAACAATTAAAGTAGAAGGAACAGTATTGCCTGTACAAAGATATAAGGTGCCTACTTTCACACCTTTTGCTACTACTAAGGAACCTTTTGAGACCTTCCAATTTTTATCATTAAAAGTAACTATGCAACCCTCATCACCTAGTTTCCCTACTAAAATTAAATTTCTACTCAGCCTTGGAACATGTCTTACCTCTTGTAGTAGCCAATGATTCTCATTTTGCAACTTAATCTTAATTCTTCCCTTCCCAACAATTTGACAAGGTTCATTACCTCCCAAATAAACTAGCCCAAAATCACCTTGGAAATAATCAATAAAATAAACCCTATGGGGTGTAGCATGAAAAGAATCCCCTGAATCTAGAACCCATCAATCATCAACATTTTCAAGGGAAAGGACCAAAACATCATCGTCAGATTTATTACTTACCACATTTGCCTCCTTATTGCCTTCTTGTTTGTCTCCTTCTTTATTTTTTCGAGACCAGGAATCTTTCTTCTTATGACCTGGTTTTCCATAGTACCAATAGCCACTAGGTCCTCTTGATTAAGACCTCTTTCCCTTTGACTTCCCTTGTGATTTCCCATGATTTCCAGAGTTATTTCCTCTATCTCTTATTCTGCCTCTTCTTTCTGCATTCAACATGCTACCTGATGTAGATACACCTAAGCTTTTCCTATGAATTTCCTCACTCAGAATAACACTAATAACATCGTCAAATTTTAGGGTGTTCGTATTAGAAATAGAGTTACTAACGGCCATTATCAAGCTATTCCAGCTTTTTGGCAAAGAACACAGAATCAAGAGAGCACTAATTTCTTCATTGAAATTAATATTCACAGAGGATAATTGACTAGTAACTATATTCAACTAATTTAAATGATCAGCCATTGACCCACCTTCTACCATCTTCATATTAAATAAGCACTTCATAAGAAATACCTTATTCGAAGTGGAAGCCTTTTCATACAACTTTTCTAGGGATTCCATCATCTCTTTAGTTGTCGTTGATTTTGTAATATTAAAATAGCACCAATTGAGCTAGGCATAAGTGAATGCTTCCTAGTGCCTTTCTATCCAGAATGTTCCAGTCCTCCTGAGACATAGTTGGATCTTCCTTGGACACTCCTCCCAAAGGTCGCCATAAATCCTTCTTATAGAGATAGTCCTCCATCTGCATTTTCCATAACTAAAAGTTCTGCCCATTAAACTTGTCAACCTTCAGCCTACCCTCGTCTGCCATAGCTCCCACTTGACCATGAGACTCCCACTCAACCATGAGACCTTCCTATAGAGGATAACTAAAAAAAACCATATCTCTGATACCACTTGTTAGGATTAACAAGGCAAAAATAACAATTACATGCAGAAATATAATCTATAACAGAGAATAATAAACCAAACCAGAAGAGAACACAAGACACAAAGATTTGACATGGTTCACCCAATCCCTGGGCTATGTCCACCAAATAGAAAAGTCCAATATTATTCTTATCTAGTGACTACAATCAGATCACAATGCGCAGATCCCTCACAGCTCAATATCGCCGTAAAACATACAACATAATAATGAAATCCTAACCCTAAGCCAATTTATACAAAATTTGTGCCGCTTTAGGGTTAGAACATGTCGGTCAAGAAATTGGCCAAATATAAGATCACTTTCCTGATCAGTCACCATAATATAATACTTCCTATTTGGCATCTCTTCCACTGGACAAAATTTTGATTGGGCCACTATAATTGCCAATCATGTAGATGCCCAGCTTGTCAGGGTCACCCAGACCTCCAAATTTTACATGAATTCATATGTTTTGTGGGCACTAGCGCAACAATGACCCATAACACAAGGTTTACTCACTATCAGCATCCTTGGGACTGGCTCAGGCTAGAATGCTCCATGGGACTATTTCCCACAAATTAAATGGAAGGCCAGTTTCCCCAATTTTTGCAGAGTAAATGTCGCCTTCATTTACTATAACATTCTTACACCCACTTGAGATGCTGGTTACCGGCTTTCAAAAGAAGAAATGAATCTGGTCAGTTCTTATGGCCACTACTACATTCAATTTCAACAACACTCCTACATCCAGGTGACCAGATTCTCTGGGAAACCCTATCTATTGCCCAAGCATTTTCGGGATAGGATCATTCTTTTGGAGTATTATAGGTAGACCCTGGAGATTTATGCATTCTTTTCATTAAAGAAGGTCACCAACATTTCTTTCTCGATCACCTGTGGGAACTACACTTCCAACCTTGCAATAGTGAAGGAAGCCAATGGCGAATTAAAATGTCTGGGGCTAGCAGAATTTTACTTGGAGCGGAAGAATTTTGATCTGTTGGATAAGATAGCTTCAGTACTGCCCTGGGTGGCAGACCCCCACAAGCCTCACATGGAGGATTTCTAGGTAGACTGCCAAGATGATTTTGACTTGTCCAAAATCAACATTTTGTCAGAATGACACAAGGTATGATGAAGCATCTCAAGCTTCGGACCTTTCTAAAGGAATTTTTAGATACTGGGTCCATAGAGGACCCGCAGTACAAGGCTAAGGGAGTTGACAAGATGGCTCTCCCTCCGGTGGATTGGGACACCCCAGAAAGCCCAGCTATTGAGGAAATCACCCATGATGTGGTTGAATGTAGTCATGCATACTTTTCAAAGGTGTGCCCAAAGAGCACTTGCAGAGTTGGACCATTTTTGCAGGGGTCCACTTCTGGAGCCGGAACCTCCGTGCCAAGCGGTTACAAAGGAAAGAGAAAAGTTGATACCCCAACCCATATTTTATCTACAGTTTCATTTCCCATTATAGAATAGGTGCACCTTCAGCTGGTGGTGTCCCATCAGATGAAGGAAGCAATAAGCACCCGGCTTGGCATCCCAGTTACTCCAGTAGAACCTATCCTCCCTTTTGGTTCCCCTTCCCTTGCAGAACTTATAGTCTGGGTAGTGAAGGCGGGAGTGGAGGATGAATGGGTGGTCATTTTTTATGTTGGCCCTCCATTAGTGATGAGGAGGAAGAAGCAAAAGACAAATGTCCCTCCAGCAAGGGCAGACAAAGACCTCAGGATGCCCAACATCCCCCAAGTGGAGATTATCCTAGACTCCCCTGAGCCAGAGAATCCTCCGAAGACCTCTCCTTTTCATGATGATTTTGATGACATCTTTGGGATGGATGAACTTGTGAATTTACAAGGGGATATAGGGAAAGTAGTGGAAGAGATTACCACACAAGAAGAAGAAGCGATCCCCACTGAAGGGGAGATACCAGAAAAGGAAGCTGCCATGGAATAGGAGGTTTGGGTAGAGAAAGAAAAAGAGAAAGAATAGGTGGGCATCCCTGATGTTCAAGAGATCATGGTCTCGGAGACCAAAACAAGAGAAAAGTTGCAAGTACCAGATGAGAAGCCAGCTTCGGCTAAGAGAACCGGACCTACGAGAGAAACTATAATCTCAGCCACCATGCTCTAGATGCCTTTGCCCACCTAGGGCAATGTAAAATTTGGCAAGGTAATCCCTGTAATATTGCAGTTAGATCCTGTTTGAACACCTTCGCCACCTCCAGAGGATACACCAACAGAGGAGAATGTCTCGGTAGATGATGCTAAAAAAGAAGAACAACAGCAGTAGAAAAACGAGGGGGAGAACCTCGAAGACATCATTGTTGATTCCACCAATGTTGTTAAGGATGGGAGCATTGAGGCCAAGGAGAATGATACCACTAAGGTGGATAGTGTGGGTGGTCCCGAGAATCAGGATAAAGAGTTTGAAGAGACTATAAACACTAGGGGTGAACAACATAACCCCAGAGGAGACTCAAATGATCAGGCCTTAGTAGTAAGACCACCCCTAAAACCACAATGGTTGGTAGAATAGAAGAAGAGAAAGTTCATGGTGGTGGAAAAATCCCATCTCTCCTTGGCCGAGATGATGGCCCAAAGTCAAGGCATCCCCAAGATGAAAAGGGCCCAAACACTCCATTCAATTCAGACTGGTCTAGGTGGAGATACAGTCATGGTTATTGCGACACCTCCCCTAGACAAAGAGGAAGTAGAGGTAAGTGCTACAGAATATACAGTGATAGAGATACCTCTAAGGAAGAGGGACAAGAAGGGTAAGATGGACCTGTTGAGAGAAGCTAGCTGGAAAATTGAGGCCCACTATGATAAACAAGCCCAAAAACTAAAAGAAGAGAAGGAAAAGAATGTAAATCTCATCGGGCTGTTAATAGAGCTAGCACAGCCATTGGCTACAATTCATTCAGATTCTTCTACGTTTGGAACACCGCTCCCACAGGGTCATGTCAATGCGCTAAGGAGCGTGAAAAAGAAAGCACAAGCAGTAGACGACTGGGTGGCCGAGCAGGTAGGAAATGTCTAATATTTTCTAGTGGCAACACTCCCAGACCTACATATGGCTAGCATCATCTTACACCATGCTAAAAATACCATTTCTATATGGGATGGAGAACTCAAGAAATATGAGGCATGGATGAGTGAGCTAGGATAGCTCATGAACCTCAGAGAGGAACCCGTCGTGAAGATGGGAATTTTGGGGGAGGAGTCTTTCAATTTTATCTGGGTCCAACACTCCAGACTTGATCTCAAATTGGAGATTAGAAAGCATCTGGTAGAGGCCCTGAAAGACAAAGTCCCAGGAGTAGATTATTCTTTGAATTTATATAAGGCTTTTGTCACAAGGGTTTCAGGAGTCAATCCCTTCAATACAGATACGTGCACTTTAGTAGATCTTGTCATGGAGAAGTTTGATGAATTAATGGAGTCACGGTACCAATCCCTAGGAGAATTTGATGGAGAAAAAAAATGTCACGTTTATCCCACATGATGCTCTGGGCCCATGATGCGGCGAAGATGGGTGCAAAACTTAAAGGGAACACCCTAGATCTAGGTGAGAAATTGGAAGCAAGCAAGTACCGCCAGGCGTGCATCAAGGGCATCAATGAAGACAAAATTCCCCATCTTTTGGAGGCTTTCAAAACATACAAGGCCCAATAAATTTCTTCAGACTCTGGAGATTTTCACCAGCAGGGTGCAATTTTTCAAATTCTTTATTCTTTGAGTGCAAGCTCTCGGACTCCAGAATTCTGGGTCCAAAGTTTTTTATTCTTTCACAGTGACCCATGTTCAGGTTCCCCGTAGCTGACCAGTCATTGTCAAGAAGTTAATAAGGGGGTCAACAGGTAGGTGATTCCAATAAGGCATGTCAGATGAAGGGATGGATCTGACAGGTGATTCTCCCAAGGCACCGCTTCCGCATTTACTACTTGATGCATCGAAAATAGTGAGCCGCATTTTGCATTGATGAGGCATGTTGCCTCAAACACTGGGAAGATCAAATTTCCTCTGTAAATACCCTGACACTCTTCTCCATGCTGATTCTTCCAACTTATCTTCTTGTCTTCTTCCTCTATCTTGTCAGACCTCTACTCTTTTTGAGGTGATTGTAAGTGATGCAAGTAGTATCGGCCACCAAATAATGTATTTTATATGTTGAGTGTACAGTTAGATTAGGTTAATTTTAGGGCAAACTATGTGTAAAAATAAGAAGTCTAACCTCATAACAAGGGTCGGTGAAATTGCTGATTTTGTAGTCCACCAAGTAATAGAAGATAGTTTTCTTTGTATTTCCAGTTATTTCAGGAGCTCAATGCTCAGTATTGCTTAGTAGTTTAGATGTTCCCTTGGAGTCATGGATGTATACACTAGTGATGGTGGAACACTCTAAGTTAATAAAGAAGGAAGAGAAGTTTATGGCAATGATGTTGTTGTTATTCTGATCTCTGAGTTAGCGATATCTTTTTGTGCTATATGTTTCTAATGTCCTTTGCTGTAATGTTTTATTTACATTAATGATCTCATTTCCCCTTGCTATTGAATATGTATGAATCATTGGTTTTGTATGTATTTTGTATTTAGTGTAGTTCTTACATTCGAGTATGGTTGATATTTGAAATATGTCACACAACTATAAGTAGAAGTAATAAACTCTAACTCTGGTCTATCTTTTGCACTTTATTTGGTAAACTTAACATGCTTGTAGGAATCCCCATCCCCATTGCTGAAATCCCCAAAGAAGATGAGTAAAACTAGCTATCCCCCCCGAACAAACAGTCACTTGCCCAGCTTAGCTTCCCCGCACTGTCAAGACCTGACACTAAGGTGCTTGAAGGCCCGAAGAATTCATTCTCCAGAGAACCTTTACAGCCGAAGTTGGTTGGTACCCTGGTACCCAGTGAAAAATTATCACTGTTGGCAGAACCGATCACAAAGTCCCATCAACATGATCTCTTTGTCATTGTATTACTAACCATAGACATAAGGAAAGTAAGCCATTATGCATGAGGGATTGATTCTCCTGATTGTAGAGCATGTTAATAAAGTTACTACATCCTGTCTTCTTATTATTTCACCGAGAGACTCTGGCTCTGCTAAAGTGGGAAAAAGGATTAGGGTGGGAGAAGAAACAGAAGAGCCAACTGTTAAAAAGTTGAAATTTGAAAAAAAATAAAGGTATGGACATGAACTCGAATGGTGAGAGTGCTGACGGTTATGATGGAACAGACTACTTCCCCCACTATCAGTCTGATGACGAGAGTAAGGAGTCACTGTCTATATCGGTGAGTGTTTATGGTGAAGATGAGGTCAAAACTCTGGGATCCCATATTAAAAAGGAGAAAGGTAAAGATCCTGAGGTCACCAAGGAGGATGTGGGTGGCCAAAAAGTTCCTATTTTGGTCAATTATGTGAGTTCTAAAGAGCATGACATTCCCATCTTTCTGAAGCTTGAGGTGGCTATGGATGTGCAGTCGGAGAGGAAAGAGGATGAAACCCCATGTCATGACACTGCTGAGAAGGGCAACATCCCTGCTACTTCTAGGAAGATTCCTTTCTCTAGATTGGTGGATATGCAGGAGTAGAATGTCCAACTTCTCCAAGATGACATGGATGAAAAAATTGAGCCCCTATTTGGAGTTCTTCAAAGTATGAAGGCAATGTCATTGTACTCATTTCGTCTAATGAAATGGGTATTTAAGGGAATCAAAAGTCTCCATCTCAACTTTAGATCCCTGTCTGCTCGTGTTGATCTTATCCAAGGTAATCAAGATTCTGAGTCGATAGGGGATGATGGTAAATGGAACAAGAAGGATGGAAAAAATTTTAAGACTCTGCATGACAGATTTGACTTTCTAGACAACACTTTGAAGAAACACATGAAGGATAACAATATCTTCAAGGGTTCCACTATGGAGTGTTTTAATTCCATTAAATCTGAGCTAGATTCTAGATCCCCAAGTGTGAAGATCGATGATGAAAAATATGACATGAAAGATGCAGGTCCGGGAAAATGCACGCGTTCGGCCAAGAAGAAGAAAATCCAAGATAGGATTTTGGAGCTTTCAGATTTCAACGCTACCATCAAAAAGGTCTCCGAAGCTAAGAAGGAAGTGGAAGGCACTCTCCTAGATTTTGCCTAGTTCCCGCAGTTCCCATGTTTTTTATCTGCTTCATTTTTTGGCTTTTGGATGCCGGAGGGCCTAGGTGGTTTCTGGCTTTCTTCTCTGGTTTTCTATTTGGTTCTGGGTGTAGCGGGCTGGGTCTCATTCTTGTCTCTATTTAGTCCTTTTTTTGCTGTCTATCTTTTTGTAATGGTTATAAGGGGTTTCAGATCCCGATAAAACTTGTTTTTACCTGCAATAAAAAACAATCCATATTTCAAAAAACTTATAATCTCTTTTTGTAATGTCCCTTCTCTAGTTTTTAGTATCAATTTAAACCAATACTCTCAACTTGAATTTTTTTTTTAAATATCAATTTTTGTAATAGACATAACATGTGCTAATTACTTGGTTCACCAGCATAGATAAGAGTCACACAACGAACTACATGATTCACTATTAAAAATTACATCTATGAAATAAATAAAGAAATATGTATACTCACAAATACTATGTTATAGTCTCATACCATTCTATATAGATATTTATGTCATAATCTCATACCATTCTATACAAATGTTCAACTCTTCAAATATAAAAAGATGAATAGTAAAATTGTATGAGTATGTTTGATATTATAGCAGCCAAACCAAGGAGGCTGATCCAGAGCAATATATTATTGCATTCACTTGTGCACAATTAGTTAATTAGTTTTGCACCAATCAACCAATCATAAGTCACTATTTTTTCCTCATTCAAGTATTTCTAAAGTTTTGATATTTATTTATCCATTTTTTTATATTCTACAAATTACTTATCTCGAATATAATTGGTTGAATTGGTTTTGTGTTATAGGACCTTTTTTCGGAGAGTTTCTATTATTTTTGTGTTAATTTTATTGTAACCATAGTTTTAACTCATACATCATTTAATTTATTTTAAAATTGTTCTTTTAATTTACAGTATAATATATTTTTATGAGATACTATATTTTATATTTTATTACTATAAACATGCTATTTTCATTACAAAATTCAATTTCAATATATATTATTCTATAATACATATAATATAAAATACTATATCATATATACAATATTATATAATTTTAGCATTTATTTATTATTTAAATTCTATATTTATAACTATATTTTAAATTTTTACAAATATAATTATAGAAATGAAACTATAATATATACAACATAACTTAATAAATATTATTTTTAAGATTTTATAGCAAAGTTTCTTATTTGATATTTAATCTATAATAATTTTATTTTTATTAAATAACTATTAATTAAAATATAATTAATATTTATAATAAAATTAAAATTAAATTTACATATATAATTAAAATTATAACTAATTACGACAAATAGAAGCCACTACATGGCACTTTTTTATTTTTAATTCCTGCTTCTTTCCCTTCCATCAAATCTTCACCAAATATCAATTTCATAGCCATAGGCAACATTAATCGAAGTAGTTATTATGCCAAAGACGTTTCCTTATATGAGGAGGAGGAGCTCAAATTAGAGATCAAGGGTGTAAATGGCTTAAAAAGACATGGACGACCATTGTTTTCATCGGGATCTTTAGATTTTGGTTCCTATCATTGGTTGGTTTGAAAGTATTGTAATCTGGTCGTGATGATCATGGAAGGCCTAGGAGAGGCATTACCAGAAGGGGGCAAGAGACAAAGTTGCTCAGGCAAAAAATAGACTTTGCGACAACAATTGCGGTCATCTTTATAGGGTTGGGTTATGTAGCATCCAGGGTGAATTCATCAGAAGAATAAGCCTCTACTTCAAGCGCGGCTAGTGACACCTCCTCTTCATTATTTAACATCAAATACTTCATATGAGAGAAGATCCCCCTCGAGACATTTCTACATATCTTCAGCTATTGACAACCTGCATTGCCAAGAAAGCACATGCAAAAGGTAAACTAATCCATTCTTACATCAATGTTAGGGGATTTACATTTGTCACCCAGACAGTTTTACAAAATAAACTCATCAACACATATGACAAATCTGGAAGTTTGAAGGATGCTCTCAAAGTTTTTGACTTCATTTCACAACCAGATGTCCTTTCATGGAATATGATAATGTTAGCTTATAGAAGAAATGGACATTATAAAGAGGCATTAGCACGGTTTGGTTAAATGTAATAACTAGATGTGCAACCCGATTTGTTCACTTTTGCACATATCCTTTCAACATGTGCCAAAATGAGGGCTTTGGAATAGAGTATGGAGATTCATTAAAGAATAATCAAATGTGGGTTTTTATCAAATATTGTAGTTGGGAATTTTCTGATAGATATGTATGTGAAATGTGGAAGAATACCAAAGGCATGCGAACTATTTGACAAAATACCTCAACGAGATCCCGTTTCATTGACTTCTATGATTGCATGATATGCCCAAAATGGTGGATTGAGTGAGGCGTTGAGTCTTTTTAAAGAAATGTCTTAGCCAAATGTGGTTTCATGGAGGAAGATGATTGCAGGATATGCACAAAATGGATTTGTTAAATCAAATGCAATTGGCAGGTATAAAGCCTAATGTAGTAACTTTTTCTAGCATCCTTCTAGCACGTGCCAATATGGGTGCACATACCTCATCGCTCGATGATCTGAAACTTGCAGAAGACAAAGACGCAACTAGCAGCAGCTGCATCAAAGCCCTCCTCCTTTCCAACATTTTCATGCCACTCATCATCGTTGGACAGCGGCCGAAAGATAGGCTCTTGGCCAAGAATTGTCACTCGTTGATTAAATTCACTTCTTCTTGTGTGCTACATCAAGATGCTAGAATACCTCAATGAGATGTCATCCCAAAGAATGAAGTGAAAAGATTACAGAATAGGCAGAAAATGATTTTTGCAGAGAAGCTCTCAAAGTCCTTGAACTAATGAAGCATTCTAAAATGCTTACACATGTTATTAGTTGTTGTGTGTGTTTCGTAGGAAAGGGATGTACATACTGCAATTGGATGATCGACCTTCAAGCCCGTGCTGGTTGTTTTGTAGATGCCATTAATTAAATTTTTAGGATGACATTTGTATTGGTTGCGGTAGCATGGACATATTTTCTTGGTGCCTATGGATCATTGGATGCAGTATATAAAGGATATTAAAGGAGACAACCCAAGTTTTCATAGGCACAACAAATTTTAGGAAAGACAATATTGAGAATACCTCTGCAATGTTCACTGGAATAAACTAAATGCAAACACTTTAATCTGCAAATTGTTTCATATGAGCCATGAATTTTAAATGGAGTAGGAAAATGAAATGTCAACACAAAGTCAGTGGAGGTGAAAGTTTGACATAAAAGAGAAAAGCTACAACAGGAGAATCTTTATTTTTAGTCAGATACTATAATGGAAGGGTTTTATCTAGTTGAATTAAGGGTTTTTAAATTCAATTTAGGCAATTATAACTAATAATTTTAAGGTTAAAAATACAGACATAGAAAATTATGCTTGTAATTAAATGAGCAAATTTTATATTTAAAAAATCAATACTAAGTTGGTAGTAATGAAATATGATATTAGTGTTTCTAGTGGATCACGTCAATATATCTGAAATAAATGATAAGAAAAATATACAAGATATAAATATAAGGACATAGAAGTAGAGAAAGATATGGATAGAAGGAAATATAGAAAAGAATACAAGGGAGATACAAAGAGAAATAGAGATACATACACAAAGTACTAGAGATGGAGTGAATCAGAGGAAGGGAGTGATATAAATAGAGATATATGAAGATAGGAGAGTTAGAGAGAGAAATAGAGTAGGAGAGATGGAGTGAAATATAGAGGAGGGAGGGAATGATATAAATAGATAGAGATATAGAGAGATGGAGACCGATAGAGAGTGATAAAGTATAAAGAGAGGTAGATAGAGCTAGAGAGATATGGCTAGAAAAATATATAGAGATGTAGCAGAGCTTGAGGGACAGATAGAGCTAGAGAGAGGTAAATATATTTATAGAGAGGTAGATAGAGTTATAGAGAGAGCTGGAGAGAGGTAGATAGAGCTATTCACAAAGAGTAATGCCATTGTTCTCTATCTACCTCTCTCCTCTTTATATATATTTTTTTAATGGACGTTCAATATATCTTCGGTGTACCCATTGCACACCAAGGTGCGATTTCTTGTAATATTAACATTGTGATTACAACAGCTACGTGTCTGTGTTAATTTTCTAAATTGTGCTTTTCTTTTAGTTTTCCTTGTAGAATGGGAACGCTTGGGAACAAAGTCAAGAAGAGTTGTTAGACATTAATAAAATCATTTCAAATGGTCATTTCAATAAAATGATCATTTGGAAGTATTCGTAGATGAGCAACGAATTTATTTTATTTGGTGAGATGCGTGAAGTTGCGCAACAAAACAAAATACAAGAAAAATTAACATCCTTGCCAAAGGTGAAAATGAAGTAGGACAAATTTGTTCTTTATAACTTGAAAACAAAAACCTTTGAATTGTGTGTCCTATTATAGGACTCAATCACTAATATTTTTTATTTGTTGTGTCCATTTGCTTAGATAAAATAATTAATAATGTAATTTTTTTTCTAATTACCTTATTTAATCTTTATGTTTTTTTTTTATCTAATTTAGATTTTAAAAATTCAACAAATTTTTAATATATGATAAGAGCATCAAAAATTTATTACTTTCTAATTCAATTTTTGACTTGGATAGATTTGTTTAAGTGTAATAATCAACATTCAAGTAACATGTTTATATATAAAACTTAAAAATTGAGAGAAGTCTTAATCAATTATGATAAATGAAAGACATATTTGACCTTTACAACTTAGAAATATTTAAATGTTGTGCTATTATTATTCTTTGTGTTTCATAGCATTCAAATTTTGTCTTATTGTAATTCTCTAGGTTTTATAATATTCAAATTTTGTCCTATTATTTTTCTCTATGTTACATAGGATTCAATCTATAACAACTTAGAAGCATTGTGTCCACTATCTAGATAAAATTACCAACAACATTAGTTGTACTTTTTATTCCTTAACACTTTCTAACTACTCTCCCTTTTAATCCCTTTCTTTTATAAGCATTATAGAATTTTGACATAAAGCAAAAACCTTTAATCTATTGTATCTAAGCATTTTTATATTATATTTTAAACTCACTTTGGTATGTTCCAAATGCAATTATTAATCTTTATGTAACATACTTTGTATAACAGTTGGCAATTGATAAAAAAAATTGATCAAATTTTATCTCATATCTTTAGAACTAGAACTCACTCTTTAATTTTCACATCCCTTATTCTAAGCTAAACATTCATTTGAATAACACAATAATTTTGACCCCTAACATATAAATTCAAAGTTTAATGTAAGGCCCAACTCAACCCCTTTTGTGTGAGATATTAATTGCTAACTCGACACTAAGGTGTCTAAACCTACACTATAGGTTGTTGAGTAAAATGGAATGTAAGTTATTTTTAGATAAGGGATAATTATAATGATCTTATAATATCATGATTTAATATTGTATCATCAATTACATCAGTATCTATAAATTTTAGAACAAAGATGATGAAATACAAGCCTAACTTATATAATAAACAGAATACCAAAATAAAAGCAATGACAAGTCCAAAGTTTGAGTCTTTAGTTTACAATATGGATTTTTTGAAATAAGGAAATAAGGAGTACTAATAAGAAAATCAAAACTAGAGAAGGGTCATTACAAAAAGACAATGAAGGAATGTTACAATGAACTAGATAGAGCTCTTTTGGAGAGATGACATATTTCTAGTTTTGGAGAGGTTATGGAAAAACAAGGTCTTGAAGGTAGCCACGAAGGAGAACATCAACACATGAAATTGCTTGTGGGAAAGTCCTTAGATGCCCTTGTTGCAAAGGGTTTTCTATTTTCTCCTTATGAACTTTTATTGAGTGAAGAAAAAATACCATAATATTTTTCATGCACAATTTTAAAGGGTGAAATCTAATTTTGTATAAATAATTTTTCTTAATCAAATTTTTTTAAATACAAAAAAAAATCCCAATGAATTTCTAGAAAGTTTAACAACTATAAATTGACATCACTACTCTTTCATAGAATTGTTGATAATATGCAGAGAACAACTAGGGGTGAATTAGTGGCTCCTAAACTTCAACTTCAAAAGCCCAACCCTTCAAAACTCAAGCATAAACATCTTAGATGTGATCGAATTAATAAATCATGACATATAGAAGCATCCACAAATTAGAATCACATCTACAATTCTTTCCACAAATATTTTTATAGTGGAAACCTTGTTATGGGAAAAACCATGGTGGGGTTGATTACCCACAATATGTAAATACCTTATTACAAGTATAAACCTATTACGATAATGGGGAATTCACATGCAGTCAGGCACACTACCTAGCTCAAAGGAAAATCCTCATGCTACAACCTTAAGGAAGGCTCACTGCCTTACAATTTGATCACTACAATGATCTAGAGTTTTTGTGAACTAGATAATAGCATCTACCTTATGCCAAAGTCAGTTCCAATAAAGAACAAAATAAATCTCTACTCAAACCATCTCTAACTCTTTTAAATGAGAAATTTAGCCTTCAAGAGATCTCAACAACTTCTTTGCAAGAGATCTCACATTTACAACCAATCTTCCACTCCCGCAGCTATAATTTTGCCCTAATTCATAATCTTATATCAATAACTAGGTTGGAAAAACCTAATTCTCCCTCTCTTCAAATAATCATGCCAAATCTCATGTTTCAAATCCATCTCTAACCATCAAATCATAGCCACGACCTATAAAAACCACCTCAACATCATAAATCTCCCTGAATTTACAATTTAGCACTTGCGCAACATCATTTACCAACCCAGTCGGCCAAGAACGTACAAGATAATAATAAATATATTATTATTGATGAAAAATTCCACTAATATGATCCTTCTAATCCATGTGGATCACCAACTCATCAAGCACATACTTTAAGAACATCCTATAGTATCATGATCAACACTCAAACACTGAAATCCACCATAGGAATTTGATTTTCCAACCCTTGTTCACCAAACCTCGGGAGCATTGTCAATAAGGCTATGAGATAATTAAAATATTCCATGCAGACATTTGAAGTAAAAACCATCTATATTGAAGACACGTGAGAATTTCCTACACACACTCCTAGATGCACACCAAGAAATTACAAATTTTGTGCACATCGAACCTCTTTCTGTCTTCATGTGTCAATACTCTTCGTTATCTTGTGTGCTAGTCATCAACTTTGTCTTTGTATCATTCCCAAATCTTCATGATATCCTTTGAAACTTATAGTGAACTAAGCATATACCTTATTCAACAATCTCCCATGTATTCAACCCCATATCTACAATATCTAATCCTCACCGGACCTATGAACATCTTATTCCACTAGCTAACCTGTAATAGTTAATTTAGCATAAAAACAAATAAACCTTCTGATCAATTCCTCTGATATGTTGACATCAAAGAAAACACATCCAACTTCCAAATTTCCAACAATCTCCCCCTTTGACATTGATGGAAACATATGATGTGAAAAATAAGTAATGCAATCAGAAACCAACAATCTCACACCTATAAAGATAATCATTAGTACTACCAAAAATATCAACAATTATCTTTTAGTGTCTCTCTAACTCATCTTCCATCACTAACCTTCTCCCCTCAGGAAAAATCTTCCACTGGTTCTAGTCTCATTACATGCTCCTCTCTCAATCAACAATCACCTCCTTAGATATATACTATACTTCTCTTCCATCTTTCTCTTCACATATGTTGTTCACACCTGATTGTTTTTTACATGCTTCTCTCTCTTAAGCTCTTTCATATGTGCAAATATATGATCTTGTTTGTCACATGCTTTTGTCCCCCTTTGACATCAATGAAAAAGGTATATCCTTCCTTTTCTCTGAATTCATCTTCTTCACTCCTTGAAACTAACAATCGACTTAATTGATTACTAAAACTCCCGCTAAGTAGCAGCCTCCTCACATCAATCGATGTTGAAGGATAACACTTTGATCTCAGTAGATTGATGTACATACCTACATCTTTTATTTCTAATTAGGAGGCTCAATTACCCTCAACTTGCCTCTTAGATAAGCAAAAGTGTCTTTGGTCAATGACTTTAAGAATGATTTTGAATAACTCAGAGGGGGGGTGAATTAGTTATCCAAGGTCCAGATGTACCAATTAAGCTTCCAGATACTTCAACCAACTCAGATCCACTTAGTAATCCACCCGGTCTTTATAGCACATAATCAACAATATAAACTTGCAGTTTACTGTCCTACTATAATCAACTTGTAGAATATAAAACTCTTAACAGTACAATACATCAAATAACATTCAAACAAGTATGACACCAAGATTTAACGTGGAAACCCAATATGGGAAAAACCACCAATAACATGCTACCAATTTTTCACTCTTCTGAAGTGACCTCTTTGAAAAGCCAACCAAGTTAAAGGTTACAATACACACTGTTAAATGTGACATGTTTAAAGGATTTAATCACTCTATTAGAAGTGAGCCTTGTTAGAGGGCTTATACCATTCCATTAGAATGTCACCTTGATTAAAGAATTTAACAACATGACTGTTAGGTCAACCTTGTTTAAAAGGATTTTGCATTTGATACAATGGTGAGAAAGTAACAGCAAATTGTGATCTGAAACATACAACTCAGTTTGCAAATACAAATCCAATTATAGCTCAAATGCCAATTCACTGAATGACCTTCATTGTCATTTCTATCACTCTGATCTACTCGTAAATCCTTCAAGTAATCACCAATGTGCAGTTATGTACTTCTATCTTCAGCCTTCTCTTCCCTCTACTTAGATTTTCCCAATCAACTGAATTAACCACATATGACCTCTTACATAACCTACAATTAGGTTAATCTCATACCTCTCTAATTAGGTGTCTCGATCCATTGTCGCTTAATCATCATCGTAGCTCTTAGGTTTAGGTCAGATCCAATGAATCCTTCCATGATTTCATTTCCATCTATGTTTTAGAATACATCCTAAAATTCCTTCTTGAATCCATACATAAAATGGTTAAACATATATTTAATGCTCATTTAATTCTTGAAAAAAATCATCCTTATCTCAAATACGCTTCACATATCCCAAGAAAATCAACTATGTCGGCTGGGATCTCAAATCTCTTTTAAACTTCAAAATTAATGACACTCGATCAATATTGTGCACTCTCGCTCGGTCATCTCTATGTAACTCGATAATTCTCTAAAACTCAGCACATAGTGATGCTCGACATATACTGGCACTTGGTCGACACTTGCATCAACCGACATTACTTGGCACAAACTATTCTGAAGTTATGTTTCTTAATCTTCTGCTCTATAACTCGATCAAGAATAATCTTATAGTCATCCAAACTTCACTTAGACTTAAGATAAACAATATATTACCTTATCAAGGTGTGATCTCATCAAGTACCCATTATAGTTTCACATAACTCAACCCTTCCACCAGGTCTTCTTATTATCTCTCCTTTTCAAATCTTCTTCATCAATTAATTGATATGGCACTTTAAAAGATAACAACTATCTTACCAGTTAAGGTTTGGCATCAATGACAATATAACAATTATTTCAATTGTAGTTTCCAACAATGGCTTGGTGAAGATATCAACAATCTTCTCCTTAGTAGGTATCTACTCCATTCTTACCTCGTTCTCGTAAAATGGAACTTGATGGAAATATGCTTAGCCTTTGAGTGTTCCATTGGATTCTTTGAGATATTAATAGGACTTGAATTATCATAATATATGACAATTGGCTCATCAAGAACAATTCTAATATTAGCCAACATTTTTTTCATCCATACTACCTGGCTACAACTGATACTAGAAAAAACATATTATGCCTCTGTAGTAGATTATGAAGTAAAATTTTGTTGAACTTGCTCATCTAAAAACCAAACCTATCTCTTAAGAAGAACGTACATGATGGGGAGGTCCAACTCCTAAGAGCTTTCTTTCTCTCTCCAAGACCCTTTCTTTGGTCTTATTAGGGTTTCTATCACTACCCTAACTAGAGGACAACTCCTAGATTCTGTATCTCCTTTAGAGCTCTCCACCAACTTCAAACTCCCTTCAAGTCCTTCTCCATTCTACTATGCACACATAGGCTTATGCTAGCCAAATTCTCTCCAATCTAACATTTTTAGTATAAATAGGATTCCTGACCATTCCTCGGTCATTTCCAGCTGGTTTTGATCTATTTTGATGGATCCCTTATTTGGGTTTCAATTAGGTTCCTAGTTTTTGGATTTTGAGGCCTTGTAGCCTTTTTGGTCAATTAGGCCTCCTAGAAACTAGTCTTCTTGGTTTTCTTCACAAAACCCCTTAACAACTCTCCAAATCAACTATGGATTCTTTTTAGGTCTATTCTAGGATTTAGTATTTTCAAGGTTTTAGAACCCCACTTTGTTCATACACTGGATTTTCACTAAACCCCTATTTTTAAGGGTTTTAGGAGCATGTTCACAAGTCTAGTTTCTTTTTCATCAATGGTTCTTCTAAGAAACTCCCCCAACCTTCTCCTTGCATAAACTAATCAAGGACACACTCCTCCACATGATCCCACCATTTATTTGTTCATTCCAATCCATTTAGAATCTTCCCATGCTACTGTCCTACACAAGCCTCTAACCAGAATGCCACTGCACTCGCCTAGGGCTTGTTAGCAAAAATAGCTCCCCTATAATAAATGACTCCATATACCATATACACACTATCTAAAAGGTCCCCTACTTGATCCCAAGTGTGCATAGCTTTCCAACCATGAGAATTCAAGTGTGGTTTATATTTTACATGACTGATCCAGAATATGACCGAGAACCAGTAAAACACAAAGAATTTACAAACTGATAAGAAACAATATGAAACAAATAAAATAATGCCATAGAGAACAACTAAATAACATAAAAAAACTCTCAATTCATTTATTCACTCCATTCAATCTTCTAAAGTATTGGATGATGGCTCTGTTAACAAAATACAATCAAAATCTCTTCTTCTCAACACACAGTCCATACACAATGACAACCAACTATAAGATTAGGGTTTTCTCCACCTTATATACCATATTCCCACATGTTTGGACCCTCATGTTAGGATTTGGGTACCATTAAAACCCTTTCCTAGTTTTTAGGAAATGTTGTCATGACAACTTTTACATATTTTGCACAAATGACAAACTACTACTTCCAATGATCCAAATTGATCCTAAACCAATTAATATGACCTTAAAATATCCAAAAGAATCATAATTATAAGTGCCACTTCATTTTGGAGTTTTGGTCAACCTTTGAACTTTTGGTTGACTTTCTAGGACTCAGACCCCTAGATCCTATTTGATCACATCCAACACTAAACCCTAATCACTCCTATCACTAGACACACACACAACACACTTGGGACTTCATTTTTAGTCCTTATTAACTTTTTTGGATGGCCAAACCAACCTACAAGCTAAATTTTTTTAAAGATCTCTACAAGACTTTAAGGTGCTCCTACACCATCCTTCCCCTGTAACAAGAAAATCAAGGTATCTTGGGTGTGATGAACTCCATTCTTATTCCATGCTTCGTGAAGTCTCCCACTTCTATCTATGTAGCCTCTAATTCAGGCGGGTGTTCCCATTTCACCAAGTGTTCCATGTAGACATTATTTCTTGTCTTCTTCTTCACCCTTCAATCCAGAATCCTCTCTACTTGTGTCTTAGCTTGAACATGTACTCTGAGTTCTTTCACACCCTAAGTTACCTACGTAATGTACTCTTCTTCATCTATGTCTAGTCCTTTGTATGGAATCAAGTCCTTCACATTGAAAATGGGGGAAATAGACATATCTTTTGGTAGATCTATCTTGTAGGCATTGGAACCATACTTAGCCAATACCTTACAAGCTCCAATCCACTTTATTTTTAGTTTTATTGGTATTCCCTTTTGTAGTCTAGCCTTGTTTAGATATACCATCACCAAGTATCCTACCTAAAATTTTAGGTCTCTCCTTCATCTTTCTTAGCCTTCAACTTCTGATTGACCTCCATTAGAGTCTTTTTCACTTGCTCTTGCAATTCTCTCATTGACTATGCAAAATCATCTGCATGCCCAATTATTCCTTCATATCATTTTAAGTACCTAAGCTCTAGTACACCCCTTGGATGTATACATATACAATCTCAAATTGAGTCTTACCAGTAGTCATGTTTGTATTATCATTGTAGGCAAATTCTTCCTATGGGATGACTTGCTCTCATCCTTTCCTTACTCTTTGGTCAAACATCTTAGAAAGTTGACAAGAACCCTATTTATCACTTATGTCTAACCATATGTTTGAGGATGATATGCAAAACTATGAGACAAGTTAGTTCCTAGTCGTTTCCATAGGGTCTTCCAAAAGTGAGCAATAAAATTCACATCTATGTCTACAACTATACTCATTGGAAATCCATGGATCCTAACTATCTCCTTGAATAAAAGATGGGAAATTTTACTAGCATCATGTGTTGTTTTACATGGGATGAAATGACTCAATTTACTAAATCTGTCCACTACCACAAACACACTTTCTAGACCTGTTGGAGTCCTAGGTAACACCATTGTGAAATCAATGCTTATGCACTCCCATGGTCTATTGTGGATGGGCAATGGATGGTAAAGACCTACATTTGATGATGTACCCTTTGCCTTCTAACATACTCCACACTGTTCCACATATCTTCTTACTTCTTTCTACATCTTACGTCACCAATAATATCTCTCCACTACGTCTAGGGTCTTGTTCAACCCAAAGTGTCCACTCAAACTTCCATTGTGCTTCTCCTGGATGAGTTTCTCCCTCATGGAATCCCTTGGAACACATATTTTCTTCCCTTTTAACAAAAATCCATTCTGTAAGTTATAGTCTGGAAAATCACTGTGAAAGTGATTCTCAAAATCAGTACACACCTTATAGATTTATGAGAAATCTGAATCTCCTTCATAAAGATCTTTGGATCCTTGAATCCCTGTACTCTACAACTGAATCTCCTAGATGGTAAGAAATATCCTACTAAGGGCATCTTCTACCTTGTTATTCACCCCCTTTTTATGCTTGATAGTAAAAGTGTATGACTGTAGAAATTCCATCCATTTTATAGGCCTTAAGCCAAGCTTCTCCCATGTATTTATATATCTCAAAGCCTATCTATCAGTATATACTACATATTATTTAGGAAACAAGTATTTCATCCATTTCTTTAGAGCTTGCACCAATGCATAAAGCTCTAGATCATAGAATGAGTGCCTAGATTTTGCTCCATTAAGTATTTCACTAAACAAGGCTACTACTCTTCCTTCCTAACTTAGGACTGCACCCACTGCTATATTGCAAGCATCACATTCCACTATAAACCACTTCTCAAAGCTTGGTAAAACCAGTAGTGTTTGGGTGGCTATCTCTTTCTTCAATCTCTCAAATCCTTCATTAGCTTGCTTGTTCCACACAAATTTTGTCTTCACTCCACCCTTAATGGTATCTAGGATAGGTGCAAAAATTTCACTGAATCTCCTAACAAACTTCCTATAGAATTGGGATAATCCATGGAAGCTTCTGACTTCAATCCCTGTCTTAGGAGTAGGCCAACTTAATATGGCTTCCACTTTTCTCTTGTCCATCTTCAAGTCACCTTGGGATACTAGAAATCCTAGGTAGTCTAGTTCTTGTTTCATAAACTCATTGTCTGATGATGAGAGTAAGGAGTCACTATCTATATCAGTGAGTGTTTATGGTGAAGATGAGGTCAAAACTCTCGGGGTCCATATTACTAAGGAGAAAGGTAAAGATCTTGACGTCGCCAAGGAGGATGTGGGTTGCCAAAAAGTTCCTATTTTGGTCAATTACGTGAGTTCTAAAGAGCATGACATTCCCATCTCTCCGAAGCTTGAGGTGGTTATGGATGTGTAGTCAGAGAGGAAAGAGGAGGAAACCCTAGGTCATGACACTGCTGAGAAGGGAAACATCCTTGCTACTTGTAGGAAGATTCCTTTCTCTAGATTGGTGGATATGCATGAGCAGAATGTCCAACTTCTCCAAGATGACATGGATGACAAAATTGAGCCCCCATTTGGATTTCTTCAAACTATGAAGGCAATGTCATTGTACTCATTTCGTATGATGAAATGAGTATTTAAGGGAATCAAAAGTCTCCATCTCAGCTTTAGAGTTCTGTCTGCTCGTGTTGATCTTATCCAAGGTAATCAAGATTCTGAGTCGGTAGGGCATGATGGTAAACAGAACAAGAAGGATAGAAAAAATTTGAAGACTCTACATGACAGATTTGACATTCTGGAGAACACTTTGAAGAAACACATGAAGGATAACAATATATTCATGGGTTCCACTATGGAGTGTTTTAATTCCAATAAATCTGAGCTGGATTCTGGATCCCCAAGTGTGAAGATCGATGATGAAAAAGATGACATGAAAGATGCAGGTCCAGGAAAGCGCACACGTTCGGCCAAGAAGAAGAAAATCCAAGACATGATTTTGGAGCTTTCAGATTTCAACACTGCCATCAAAAATGTCTCCAAAGCTAAGAAGGAAGCGGAAGGCACTCTCCTAGAGTTCACCTAGTTCCTGCAGTTCCCATGTTTTTTAGCTGTTTCATTTTTTGGCTTTTGGATGTCGGAGGGCCTAGGTGGTTTATGGCTTTCTTCTCTAGTTTACTGTTTGGTTCTGGGTGTAGCAAGCTGGGTCTCAGTCTTGTCTCTATTTAGTCCTTTTTTTTGTTGTCTATCTTTTAGTAATGGTTGTAAGGGGTTTCGGGTCCCCATAAAACCTATTTTTACCAGCAATAAAAACAATCCACATTTCAAAAAATTTATAATCTCTTTTTGTAATGTCCCTTCTCTAGTTTTTAGTATCAATTTAAACCAATACTCTCAAATTGAATTTTTGTTAAAAAATGTCAATTTTCGTAATAGACATAACATGTGCGAATTACTTGGTTGACCAGTATAGATAAGAGTCACGCAACGAACTACACGATTCACTATTAAAAATTACATCTATGAAATAAATAAAGAAATATGTATACTCACAAATACTATGTTATAGTCTCATACCATTCTATATAGATATTTATGTCATAATCTCATACCATTCTATACAAATGTTCAACTCTTCAAATATAGAAAGATGAATAATAAAATTGTATGAGTATTTTTTATATTAAAGCAGCCAAGACAAGGAGGTTGATCAGAGCAATATACTATTGCATTCACTTGTGCACAATTAGTTAATTAGTTTTGAATCAATCAACCAATCATAAGTCACTTTTTTTTCCTCATTCGAGTATTTCTAAAGTTTTGATATTTATTTATCCATTTTTTATATTCTACAAATTACTTATCTCGAATATAATTGGTTGAATTGGTTTTGTGTTATAGGACCTTTTTTCGGAGAGTTTCTATTATATTTGTGTTAATTTTATTTTAACCATAGTTTTAACTCATACATCATTCAATTTATTTTAAAATTGTTCTTTTAATTTACAGTATAGTATATTTTTATGAGATACTATATTTTATATTTTATTACTATAAACATGCTATTTTCATTACAAAATTCAATTTCAATATATATTATTTTATAATACATATAATATAAAATACTATATCATATATATAATATTATATAAATTTAGCATTTATTTATTATTTAAATTCTACATTTATAACTATAGTTTAAATTTTTACAATTATAATTATAGAAATATATACAACATAACTTAATAAATATTGTTTTTAAGATTTTATAGCAAAGTTTCTTATTTAATTTTTAATCTATAATAATTTTATTTTTATTAAATAACTATTAATTAAAATATAATTAATATTTATAATAAAATTAAAATTAAATTTACATATATAATTAATTCGTGCTTCTTTCCCTTCCATCAATCTTCACCAAATGTCAATTTCATAGCCATAGGCAACATTAATCGAAGTAGTTATAATATTAACGTTCTGATGACGACAGCCACGTGTCCGTTTTAATTTTCAAAAGTGTGCTTTTCTTTTAGTTTGCCTTGTGGAATGGGAATGCTTGGGAACAAAGTCAAGAAGAGTTGTTAGACGTTAATAAAATCCTTTCAAACGGTCATTTCAATAAAATCGTTTCAAACGGTCATTTCAATAAAATGATCGTTTGGAAGTATTCGTTGATGAGCAACGAATTTATTTTATTTGGTGAGATGCGTGAAGTTGCGCAACAAAACAAAATATGAGAAAAATTAACATCCTTTCAAAGGT
Organism: Thuja plicata; assembly: GCA_018584345.1. Taxonomy (NCBI): domain Eukaryota; kingdom Viridiplantae; phylum Streptophyta; class Pinopsida; order Cupressales; family Cupressaceae; genus Thuja; species Thuja plicata. The sequence continues at coordinate 516,736 of MU226675.1, forward strand.
GAAAATGAAGTAGGACAAATTTGTTCTTTATAACTTAAAAACAAAAACCTTATGAATTGCGTGTCCTATTATTAATTGATTCGTTGTGTCCATTTGCTTAGATAAAATTATTAATAATGTATATATTTTTTTTCTAATTATCTTCTTTAATCTTTATGTTTTTTTTAACGTAATTTAGATTTTAAAAATTAAATGAATTTTAAATATATGATAAGAGCATCAAAAAGTTATTACTTTCTAATTCAATTTTTGACTTGGATAGATTTGTTTAAGTGTAATAATCAATGTTTAAGTAACATGTTTATATATAATACTTAAAAATTGAGAGAAGTCTTAATGAATTATGATAAATGCATGACATATTTGACCTTGACAACTTAGAAATATTTAAATGTTGTGCTATTATTATTCTCTGTGTTTCATAGGATTCAAATTTTGTCTTATTATAATTCTCTAGGTTTAATAATATTCAAATTTTGGCCTATTATTTTTCTCTATGTTACATAGGATTCAATCTATAACAACTTAGAAGCATTGTGTCCACTATCTAGATAAAATTACCAACAACATTAGTTGTACTTTTTTTTTCTTTAACACTTTCTAACTACTCTCCCTTTTAATCCCTTTATTTTATAAGCATTGTAGAAGTTTGACATAAAGCAAAAACCTTTAATCTATTGTATCTAAGCATTTTTCTATTATATTATAAACTCACTTTGGTTTGTTCCAAATGCAATGATTAATGTTTATGTAACATACTTTGTATAACAGTTGGCAATTGATAAAAAAATTGATCCAATATTATCTCATATCTTTAGAACTAGAACTCACTCTTTAATTTTCTCATCCCTTATTCTACTCTAAACATTCATTTGAATAACACAATAATTTTGACCCCTAACTTATAAATTCAAAGTTTAATGTAAGGCCCAACTCAACCCCTTTTGAATGAGATGTTAATTGATAAATCGACACTAAGGTGTTTAAACTTACAATATAGGTTGTTGAGTAAAATGGCATGTAAGTTATTTTTAGATAAGGGATAATTATAATGATCTTATAATATCATGATTTAATATTGTATCATCAATTACATCAGTATCTATATATTTTAGAACAAAGGTGATGAAATATAAGCCTAACTTATATAATAAATAGAATACCAAAATAAAAGCAATGACAAGTCCAAAGTCTGAGTCTTTAGTTTACAATATGGATTATATGAAATAATGAAATCAAGAGTACTAATAAGAAAATCAAAACTAGAGAAGGGTCATTACAAAAAGACAATGAAGGAATGTTACAATGAACTAGATAGAGTTTTTTTGAGAGACGACATATTTCTAGTTTTGGAGTGGCTATGGAAAAGGAAGGTCTTGAAAGTAGCCATGAAGGAGAACATCGACACATGAAATTTCTTGTGGGAAAGACCTTAGATGCCCTTGTTGCAAAGTGTTTTCTATTTTCTCCCTATGAACTTTTATTGAGTGAGGAAAAACTACCATAATATTTTTCATGCTCTATTTTAAAGGATGAAATCTAATTTTGTATAAATAATTTTTTTTCATCATATTTTTTTAAATACAAAAAAAAATCCCAATGAATTTCTAGAAAGTTTGACAACTCTAAATTGACATCACTACTCTTTCATAGAATTGTTGATAATATGCAAAGAACAACTAGGGGGTGAATTAGTTGCTCCTAAACTTCAACTTCAAAACCCTAACCCTTCAAAATTCAAGCATAAACATCTTAGATGTGATCGAATTAATAATTCATGAAATATAGAAGCATCGACAAATTAGAATCAAATCTACAATGCTTTCCACAAAGATTTTTACAGTGGAAACCTTGTTATGGGAAAAACTACAGTGGGGTTGATTACCCACAATATGTAAATACCTTATTACAAGTATAAACCTATTACGATAATGGAGAATTCACATGCATTCAGGCACACTACCTAGAGATCGCTTCTCAAAGGAAAAGCCTCAGGCTACAACCTTAAGGAAAGCTCAATGCCTTAAAATTTGATCAGTACAATGATCTAGAGTTTTTGTGAACTAGATAATAACATCTACCTTATGCCAAATCAGTTTCATTAAAGCACAAAATAAATCTCTACTCAAACCCTCTCTAACTCTTTTAAATGAGAAATTTAGCCTTCACGAGATCTCAATAACTTCCTTGCAAGAAATCTCTGACATTCACAACCAATCTTCCTCTTCTGCACCTATAATTTTGCCCTAATTCATAATCTTATATCAAGAACTAGGGTGGAAAAACCTAATTCTCCCTCTCTTCAAATCATCATGCCAAATCTCATGTTTCAAATCCATCTCTAACCATCAAATCATAGCCACAACCTATAACAACCACCTCAACATCATAAATCTCCCTGAATTCACGCGTTAGTACTTGCACAACTTGATTTACCAACCCAGTCAGCCAAGAACGTGTGAGATAATAATAAAGATATTATTATTGATGAAAAATTCCAGGTTAATATGATCCTTCTAATCCATGCGGATCACCAAATCATCAAGTGCATACTTCAAGAACATGCTATAGCATCATGATCAACACTCAAACACTCAAATCAACCATAGCGATTGTATTTTCCGACCCTTGTTCACCAAACCTCAAGAGCATTATCAATAAGGCTGTGAGATAATTAAAATATGCCATGCAGACCTTTGAAGTGAAAAACCTCTCAATTTAGGACACTTGAGTATGTCCCAAACATACTCCTAGATGCACACCAAGAAATTCCAACTTGATTGTGCACATTGAACCTCTTTCTGTCTTCATGTGTCAACACTCTTTGTCATCTTGTGTGCTAGTCATCAACTTTGAATTTGTATTATTCCCAAATCTTCATGATATCCTTTAAAACTTGGAGTGAACCAAGCACATACCTTATTCAAAAATCTCCTATGTATTCAACCTCATATCTACAATATGTGATCCTCACCGGACTTATGAACATCTTAATCCACTGGCTAACCTGTAATAGTTAATTTAGCAAAAAAAAACCTTATGATCAATTCCTTTGATATGTTGACATCAATGAAAACACATCCAACTTCCAAATTTCCAACAATCTCCTCCTTTGGCATTGATGGCAACATATGATGTGAAAAATAAGTAATGCAATCAGAAACCAACATTCTCACACCTATAAAGATAATCATCAGTACTACCAAAAATATCGACAATTATCTTTTAGTGTCTTGCTAACTCATCTTCCATCACTAACCCTCTCCCCCTCAGGAAAAATCTTCCACTGGTTCCAGTCTGATTACATGCTCCTCTCTCCTTCAACAATCACCTCCTTAGATATATACTATACTTCTCTACCATCTTTCTTTTCACATATGTTCTTCACACCTGATTTTTTTTCACATGCTTCTCTCTCTTAATATCTTTCATATGTGAAAGTATATGATCTTGTTTTTCACATGCTTTTGTCCCCCTTTGACATCAATGAAAAAGGTATATCCTTCCTTTTCTCTGAATTCATCTTCTTCACTCCTTGAAACTAACAATCAACTTAATTGATTACTACTACTCCCCCTAAGTAGTTGCTTCCTCCCATCAATAGATGTTGAAGGATAACACTTTGAGCTCACTAGATTGATGTGCATACCTGCATCTTTTATTTCTAATTAGGAGGGTCAATTACCCCCAACTTGCCTCTTAGATATTCAAAAGTGTCTTTGGGCAATGGATGTTAGAATGATTTAGAATAACTAAGAGAGGGGGATGAATTAGTTATCCATTGTCCAGATGTACCAATTAAACTTTCAAACACTTCAATTAACTTAGATCCACTCAGTAATCCACCCGGTCTTTATAGCACATAATCAAGAATATAAACTTGCAATTTACTGCCCTTCTGTAATCAACTTGCACAATATAAAAATCTTAACAGTACAACACATCAAATAAAATTCAAACAATTATGACACCAAGATTTAATGTGGAAACCCAATATGAGGAAAACCACCAGTAACATGCTACCAATTTTTCACTCTTCTGAAGTGAGCTCTTTGAAAAGCCAGTCAAGTTAAAGGTTACAATGCACACTGTTAAATGTGTCCTGTTTAAAGGATTTAATCACTCTGTTAGAAGTGAGCCTTGTTAGAGGGATTATGCCATTCCATTAGCATGTCACCTTAATTAAAGGATTTAACAACATGACTGTTAAGTCAACCTTGTTTAAAAGGATTTTGCAATTGCTAAAATGGTGAGAAAGTAACACCAAATTGAGATATGAAACATACAACTCAATTTGCAAATATAAATCCAATTATATCTCAACTGCTAATTCAATGAATGGCCTTGATTGTCATTTCTATCACTCTGATCTGCTCGTAAATCCTTCAAGTAATCACAGTGTGTGTTTATGTACTTCTCTCTTTAGCCTTCTCTTCCTTCTACTTAGATTTTTCCAATCAACTGAATTAACCACATACCACCTCTTACATAACCTACAATTAGGTTAATCTTATACCTCTCTGATTAGGTAGCTCGATCCATTTTTTCTTAATCATCATTGTAGATCTTAGGTTTAGGTTAGATCCAACGAATCGTTCCATCATTTTGTTTCCATCTATATTGTGGAATACATCCTAAAACTCCTTCTTGAATCCTTACATAAAATGGTTAAACATATATTAAATGATCATTTAATTCTCCACAACAATCATCCTTATCTTAAATATGCTTCACATATCCCAAAAAAATCAATTATTTCGGCTGGGATCTCAAATCTCTCTTAAACTTCAAAATTAGTGACTCTATCAATACTGTGCACTGTCGCTTGGTCATCTCTATGTAACTCGGTAATTCTTTGAAACTCGACACATACTGATTCTCAGCATATACTAGTGCTTAGTTAACACTTACATCAGCCGACAGTACTTGGCACAAACTATTTTGAACTTATGTTTCTTAATCTTCTGCTCTATAACTCGATCAAGAATAATCTTGTAGTCATCCAAACTTCACTTAGACTTAAGATAAAGAATATATTACCTTATCAAGGTGGGATCTCATGAAGTACCCATTATTGCTTCACATAACTCAACCCTTCCACTAGGTCTTCTTGTTATCTCTCCTTTTCAAATCTTCTTCATCAATCAATTGATATGGCACTTTGTAGGATAGCAATTGTCTTACTAGTTAAGGTTTGACATCAATGATAATGAAAAAAAAATGTCAATTGTAGTTTCCACCAATGACTTGGTGAAGATAAAAATAATCTTCTCCTTAGTAGGTATCTACTCCAGTCTTACCTCATTCACATAAAAATGGAACTTGATGTAAATATGCTTAGCCTTTGAGTGTTCCATTGGATTCTTTGAGATATTAATAGGACTTGAATTATCACAATATATGATAGTTGGCTCATCAAGAACAATTCTAATATCATAAAAAATTTGTTTTATCCATACTACCTGGCTACAACTGATACTAGAAACAACATATTATGCATGTGTAGTAGATTATGAAGTAAAATTTTGTTGAACTTGCTCATCTAAAAAACAAACCTATCTCCTATGAAGAACGTACATGATGGGGAGCTCCAACTCCTAAGATCTTTCTTTCTCTCTCCAAGACCCTTTCTTTGGTCTTCTTAGGGTTTCTATCACTACCCTAACTAGAGGAAAAATCTATGATCCCCTATCTCCTTTAGAGCTCTCCACCAACTTCAAACTCCCTTGAAGTCCTTCTTCATTCCACTATGCACCGATAGGCTTATCCTAGCCATTTTCTCTCCAATCTGACCTTGTGAGTAGAAATAGGATTCCTGACCATTCCTCAATCATTTCCAACTGGTTTTGATCAATTTTTATGGATCCCTTCATTGGGTTTCAATCTGGTTCCTATTTTTTGGATTTTGAGGCCTTGTAGCCTTTTTGGTCAATTAGGCCTCTTAAAAACTAGTCTTCTTGGTTTTCTTCACAAAACCCCTTAACAACCTACCAAATAAACTATGGATTCTTTGTAGGTCTATCCTAGGATTTAGGATTTTCAAGGTTTTGGACCCCCTCTCTCTCCATACACTGGCTTTTCGCTAAACCCCTATTTTTAAGGGTTTTAGGAGCATGTTCACTAGTCTACTTTCTTTGTCTTCAATGGTTGATATAAGTAACTCCCCCAAAATTTTCATTGTATATAGTAATCAAGGAAAGAATCCTCCACATGCCACCACCATTTATTTCTTCAATACAATCCATTTAGCATCTTTCCATGCTACTATCCTACACAAGCCTCCAACCAGAATATCACTGCACCTGCCTAGGGCTTGTTAGCAAAAATATCTCCCCTAGAAGAAATGAATCCATAGACCATATATATATACTATATAAAATTTCCCCTACTTGATCCCAATTGGCCATAGATTTCCAACCACGAGAAGTCAAGTGAGGTTCATATTTTACTTGAATGGTCCAAAATAGGACAAAGAACCAGTAAAATACAAAGAATTTACAAACTGATAAGCAAGAACATGAAAAAACTAAAATAATGATAGAGAGAAAAACTAAATAACACAAAAAAAACTCTCAATACATTAATTCACTCCATTCAATACATTAAAGTATTGGATGATGACTCTGTTAACAAAATACAATCAAAATCTCTTCTTCTCAACACACAGTCCGTACATAATGACAACCAACCATCAGATTAGGGTTTTTTCCACCTTATATACCATATTCCCATATGATTGGACCCTCATGTCAGGATTTGAACACCATTAAAATGCTTTCCTATTTTTTAGGAAATGTTGTCATGACAACTTTGCAAAAGTTGCATAGTTGTCATGAGCAACTTTTACATCTTTTGCACAAATGAAAAACTACTACTTCCAATGACCCAACTCGATCCTAAACCACCTAATATGACCTTAAAACATCTAAAATAATCATAATTACAAGTGCCACTCCATTTTGGAGTTTTGGTCAACCTTTGAACTTTTGGTTGACTTTCTAGGACTTAGACCCCTATATCCTATTTGATCACATCCAACATTAAACCCTAATCAATCCTATCTCTAGACACACAGAAAACACACTTGGGACTTCATTTCTAGTCCTTATTAACTTTTTCGATTGGACAAACCAACCTACAAGCCAAATTTTTTTAAATATCTCTGCAAGACCTTAAAGTGCTCCTGCACCATCCTCCCCCTGCAACAATAAAATCAAGGTATCTTCGGTGTGATGAACTTCATGATTATAACATGCTTCTTTAAGTCTCCCTTTTCTATCCATGTAGCCTCTGATTCAGGTTGGTGTTCCCATTTCACCAAGTGTTCCATGTAGACTTTCTTTCTTGTCTTCTTCTTCACCCTTAAATCCATAATCCTCTTTGCTTGTGGCTTAGCTTGAACGGGTACTCTGAGTTCTTCCACATCCTTAGTTACCTCTGTACTATACTCTCCTTCATCAACATCTGATCCATTGTATGGAATCAAGTCCTTTACATTGAAAATGGGGGAAATAGACATATCTTTTGGTAGATCTATCTTGTAGGCATTGGAACCATACTTAGCCAATACCTTACAAGGTCCAATCCTCTTAATCTGTAGTTTCCTTAGTATTCCCTTTTGTAGGCTATCCTTGTTCAGATATACCATCACCAAGTCTCCTACCTGAAATTGTAGGTCTCTCCTTCCTTCATCTTTCTTAGCTTTCAACTTTCGATTGGCCTCCATTAGTGTCTTTTTTCACTTGTTCATGAAATTCTCTCATTAAATATGCAAAATCACTTGCATTCCCACTAATTCCTTCATATCATTTTAAGTCCCTGAACTCTAGTACAACCCTTGGATGTATACCATATACAATCTCAAATGAACTCTTACCCGTAGTCCTGTTTGTGCTATCATTGTAGGCAAATTCTTCGTATGGGATGGCTTGCTCCCATCCTTTCCCATAATCTTTGGTCAAACATCTTAGCAAGTTTCCAAGAACCCTATTTATCACTTCTATTTGACCATCCGTTTGAGGATGATATGTAGAACTATGAGACAAGTTAGTTCCTAGTCTTTTCTATAGGGTCTTCCAAAAGTGCCCCATAAACTTCAAATATTTGTCTGCAACTATACTCATTGGCAAGCCATGGATCCTCACTATCTCCTTGAAAAAAATATGGGAAATGTGACAGGCATCATGTGTTGTTTTACATGGGATGAAAGGACTCATTTTACTAAATCTATCCACTACCACAAACACACTGTCTAGACCAGTTGGAGTCCTAGGTAACCCCACTGTGCAATACATGCTTATGCACTCCCATGGTCTATTTGGGATGGGAAATGGTTGGTAAAGACCTGAATTTGATGATTCCCCCTTTGCCTTCTGACATACTCCACACTTCTCCACATATCTTCTTACATATTTCTGCATCTTAGGCCACCAATAGTATCTCTCCACTAAGTCTAGGGTCTTGTTCAACACAAAGTGTCCACTCAAACTTCCATTGTGCTTCTCTTGGATGAGGTTCTCCCTCATGGAACCCCTTGGAACACATAGTTTCTTCCATTTAAACAACAATCCATTATGTAAGTTATAGTCTGCAAACTCACTGTGAAAATGATTCTCAAAATCGGTACACACCTTATAGATTTTTGAGAAATTTGAATCTCCTTCATAAAGATATTTGAAACCTTCAATCCCTATACTATGCAACTAAATCTCCTGGATGGTAAGAAATCTCCTACTAAGGGCATCTGCTACCTTGTTGTTCAACCCCTTTTATGCTTGATAGTAAAAGTGTATTACTGCAGAAACTCCATCCATTTTATATGCCTTAAGCTAAGCTTGTCCTATGTATTTATATACCTCAAAGTTTGGTTATTAGTATATACTACAAATTATGGTGGCAACAAGTAGTGCCTCCATTTCTTTAGAGCTTGCACCAATGCATAAATCTCTAGATCATAGGATGAGTACCTAGATTTTGTTTCATTAATTCTTTCACTAAAGAAGGCTATTGGTCTTTCTTCTTGACTTAGGACTGCACCCACAGCTATGTTGCTAGCATCACATTCCACTATAAAAAAATTCTCAAAGCTTCGTAAAACTAGTAGTGGTTGGGTGGCTATCTCTTTCTTTAATCTCTCAAATCCTTCATTATCTTTCTTTATTCACACAAATTTTGTCTTGACTCCACTCTTAATGGTATCTAGGATAGGTGCACAAATTTCATTGAATCTCCTAACAAAATTCCTATAGAATTGGGCTAATCCATGGAAGCTTCTGACTTTAGTCCCTATCTTAGGAGTAGGCCAACTTAATATGGCTTCCACTTTTCTCTTGTCCATCTTCAAGTCAGCCTGGGTTACTCCAAATCCTAGGTATACTAGTTCTTGTTTCATAAACTCACTATTTTCAAGATTTATGGTGAGCTTCTCCTTCTGCAATCTCTTCAACACAAGTTCCAAGTGTTTCATATTATCTTCCTTTGTTTTACTAAAAATGAGGATTTCATCTAGGTAGACTACTACAAATACCCCTATATAATCCTTCAAGACTTCATTCATGACCCTGATAATAGTACTAGGTGCATTTGTAGGCCCAAATGAAATTATTAACCACTCATATAACCCCTTTGTGGTTTTAAAAGATGACTTCCACTCATCACCCTCTTTCATCCTAATATTATAGTATCCACTTTCTAAATCAATCTTTGAAAAGTAATTAGCACCCCCCAAGCAATCCATTAAATATTCTATCCTAGGAATAGGAATTCTATATCTAATAGTTATCATAGTTATTTCCCTAGAGTCAGTAAAAATTATCCACTTACCTCCCTTCTTATGATCCAACACCACTAGGATAGCACATGGGCTGATGCTCTTCCTTATCAGGCCCTGGTCCAAAATCTCCTGCACTTGCCTTGCAATCTCTTTGTTCTGCTCCGGTGTCATCTTATATGTAGCCTTGTTTAGAAATGATTCCCCTGGGACAAAGTCAAATTGATGACTTATCTCTCTTTTTGGGGGTAATGTAGCTAGAGTCACTTCACAAATTATGTCTTGGAACTTATCTAATAGCTTCTTTACTTTTTTTGTCATAGGTGATTGTTTAGGTGTCTCTTCCTCTCTTGGCTTCACCAAAATAGCATAGGAAATTCCTTCATCCTCCTTCATGTCCTTGAGGAATTCTTTCTCACTCATTAGTAGGGTATTGGATTCCATATTCTTCACTGTCTCCTCTTCTATCAAAGACTATATCTTATAAGTTACTCCATTCTTCTTGAATGAGTACTTATTCTCCTTCCCATGGTGAACTTCATCGTTGTCATACTTCCATGGTCTACCAAGAAACAGATTACATGCATCCATTGGTAATACATCACAAAGTATCCTATCTTGATAACTTGCCAATAGTTAATTCAACCCACACTTTCTCATTGACCAGTGTATTCTGTCCCTTATTTAACCAAGTTACCTTGTAAGGGCACACATGAGGAATCTTGACCAATTTAAGCTTCTACACTGCTTCCTCTAAGATCACATTATCAGTAGATCTAGAGTCAATTATGACCCTACATACGTTACCAATTATCTTACACTTGACTTTAAAAAGAGCCCTTCTCTTCTTGTTTTCATCCCTTGTAGGTTTTTTGATTAGAATCCTCATAAGTATGAGGTTCTCTTCCCTTCTCTAAATCCAAACTAATCTCTGATTTTTTAGTCATGTCATCTTCTTGCGCATATGCAATCTTCTTTTCACCTTGTGAAGATGCTGGCTTATATGGACACCTATAGGTAGGGTGACCTAATTGGCCACAATAGTAACATTTCATGGTAGAAAAATGTGAGCTCCTTCCAAACCCACTGGATCTACCTCTTCCACCATTGTAAAATCATCTTCCTCTATTATATCCTCCTCTATTACTGGTATCATGGCTTTTTTTAGAAACCCTAGAATCTCCTTGGCTTCTAGTGTCATTGTTCCTTCCACTACAACTACCTCTATATCCTCCTCTAGAGTCTCTACCTCTTCCTCTTCCCCTAGAGTTGGAATCTTGTTTCTTCCTGAGTTTTTCTTCCCCCTTTAGGGCCATTTTAAAACATCCATGGATAGAATTTAAAGTGAAGAGGCTCAACTCTTCTTGTATGTTCCATCGAAGACCATTGAGGAACATAGAAACTTTGATACTTTCCACTTCTTGCACTCTTTATATAAGACATATTTTTTGGAAATCTTCTGTATAGGATGCCACATCTAGATCCTTTTGCCTGAGATTTTTCCTTATCTTGTGTAGTTGGATATCATAATCCTCTAGTAAGTACTTCTCTTTCACCTTAGGAACCATAGCTTTCCAAGTTGCTATTGGATTCTTGCCTTCCCTTTCTCTTTCTTCTTGGAAAAAATTCCACCAGGTTAATGCTTGTCCTCTTAGCCTTTATTTGGCTATCTTCACCTTTTGTACCTCTGTAATACCATCACATTCGAAATGGTTTTCCATACCCTCAATCCACTCCATAACCAAATCTGCATCCATATTGCCACAGACCACTAGAATGCCTTCTAGTTCTTTGCCACTTAATTCCTTGAGGGCCTTGAGAAATTCTTCCTTAGGTAAATGAGGGTCAGGATCTTGTTCTACCTCCTCTTCAACTTGACTCTTTCCCTTATCTTTCTCTTCTACTATTTGTTCTTTCATCTTGTTTTCTGCCTCTGCAACTTCTGCCAACTTTTTCTTCATCTCCTCCATAGCTTCTTCAAGAAGTCTATTCTTGACTTGATTCTCTGAAAAATACCTTCCCAATTATTCATTGGTCACCATGGTGCTTTCTCTAATGGATTCACTTCCCTCTGACATACACTAACCACTTCCCAAGCCTTTCAATGGTTCTGATTCCAATTTTATGGGTGCCCCAACTCCTAAGAGCTTTGTTTCTCTCTCCAAGAACCTTTCTTTTCTATTCTTAGGGTTTCTATCACTACCCTAAATAGAGAAAAAATCTATGATCCCCTATCTCCTTTGGAGTTCTCCACCAACTTCAAACTCCATTCAAGTCCTTCTCCATTCCACTATGCACCCATAGGCTTATCCTAGCCAATTTCTCTCCAATCTGACCTAGTCAGTATAAATAGGATTCCTGACTATTCCTATGTCATTTCCAACTATTTTTGATTGATTTTGATTGATCCCTTGATTGGGTTTCAATCAGGTTCCTAGTTTTTGGATTTTGAGGCCTTATGGCTTTTTTGGTTAATTAGGCCTCCTAGAAACTAGTCTTCTTCATTTTCTTCACAAAAACCCTGAACAACCCCCCAAATAAACTATGGATTCTCTTTAGGTCTATCCTAGGCTCTAGGATTTTCAAGGTTTTAGACCCCCACTCTATCTGTACGCTGGCTTTTCACTAAACCCCTATTATTAAGGGTTTTAGGAGCATGTTCACCAGTCTGGTTTCTTTGTCTTCAATGGTTTCTCTAAGAAGCTCCCCAAACCTTATCCTTGAATAGATTAATCAATGATACACTCCTCCACATTCTCCCACCATTTATTGGTTCAATCCAATTCATTTAGCATATTTCCATGCTATTGTCCTACACAAGCCTCTAACTAGAATGCCACTGCATTCGCCTAGGGATTTTTATCTAAAAAATAGCTCCCGTATAAGATATGAATTCATAGACCATATATACAGTATATAAAAGGTCACCTACTTGATCCGAAGTGGCCATATCTTTCCAACCATGGGAAGTCAAGTGGGGTTTATATTTTACATGACTGATCCAGAATAGGACAGAGAACCAGTAAAACACAAAAAATTTACAAAATTCTAAGAAAGAACACTAAAAAAATAATAAAATTCCATAGATAACAAGTAAATAACACAAAAAAAATCCTCAATGCATTAATTCAATCCATTAAAATATTGGATGATGGCTCTGTTAACAAAATATAGTCAAAATCTCTTCTTCTCAACACACTGTCCGTACACAATGACAACCAACTATTAGATTAGGTTTTTCTCCACCTTATATACCATATTCACATATGTTTCAACCCTCATGTATGGATTTGGGTACCATTAAATCCCTTTCCTAGTTTTTAGGAAATGTTGTCATGACAACTTTGCAAAGTTGCAAAGTTGTCATGAGCAACTTTTACATCTTTTGCACAAATAACAAACTACTACTTCCAATGACCCAAATTGATCCTAAAGCACTTAATATGACCTTAAAACATCCAAAATCATCATAATTACAAGTGCCACTACATTTTGGATTTTTGGTCAACCTTTAACCTTTTGGTTGACTTTTTAGGAGTTAGACCCCTAGATCCTATTTGATCACATCCAACAGTAAACCCTAATCACTCCTATCTCTAGACACACAAAAACCACACTGGGACTTCATTTTTAGTCCTTATTAAATTTTTGGTTTTCAAAACCAACCTACAAGCCAAAATTTTTTAAAGATCTCTACAAGATCTTAAGGTCCTCCTGCACCAGTACAAACACTTGTGCTCTTCCTATCATCAACATCTCTAGCCAAATATACATATGTATATGCACATAAAGTAAATTATTCTCCTTTAGGATACCATATTCCAAAATCCTGTTGAGATTGCTGATACGCAATCTACCCAAGAAACCTGCATGCAAAGCTGTTACACAGAAGAAGAAGACAGAAAGAGGATAGAAGTATTCAGACAGCTATGGCGGCCAAAATGAAAGAGGAGACATCATGTTGAAAAGAATGATTCTATATTATCAACAATACTGAATAAA
>MU226675.1:530528-558228 GCA_018584345.1 Thuja plicata
GACAATCCTTATAAAGGATGTCGAAACCCTAAACGGGCAGCTGCTAGGAAATAGAAACTTTCCTAAAACTAAAGAACCTGCCTAAGTGAAACTTAAGCACTAAAGAGCAATTGCTAAATTACTCTAACAAATCCATTGTTCCTTTCAAGTACCTGAATATTCTTTTAACAATTCCATGCCTTCTCTTTGGATCTTCCTTAAATCTTGCTACTAGACGCATTGCATTTAGTATATGTGGTCTAGTGTGAGTCAAGTACAATAACCCACCAACCATTAATCTATACTTGGACTGATTTACCTTCAGATACTCATCATTCTTAGTTAACATATTGATGCAGGAGCATCTTGGGTTCATTTCAATCTTGCATCCACTAAAAAAATTTGATTTTTCTGTTCCTGGTCACCAGTTGTTGTGTTTTATGTTGTGGTCAAGTTCTATAGACCCTTGGTGGTTGTGGTAATTGATTTTTATTCTACAGATCAATGGGAATCTTTTCCTATGATCACGCTTCATTTGGAGTATCACACCTAAAGTTATGTTGGATTCTTTACCTATGTTTAGAATGTGTTCTTAATTGGCTTGCACCGGTTAGTGTTTGGATTCTTGGTTGGATTTCCCTGATCAACAGTGTTGATGGCTCATTTTCCTATGTAGCTACATGTTTGGTTGACTTCTTGGTATGATCACTCATTGTGATTTATTTGTTGGTTAAAGATCTTTGATCAGAGGTTGACTAGAGTTAGTTGGTAGCACATTTTGTTTCTCTTGGGAAATGTATTCTTAAGGCCAACATATTAGGTCATGTTATTTTGTTTAGGTTAGATCTTGGTCCTTGTTTCGTAGATGAAAGTGAGAGATCAAAGGTTGTACATTAGGGCTTTGAAGGAGTTTGTTATAGTTATAGGTCAAGAAGAACAATTTAGTTTAGACTTTGTAATAAGTCCCTGACATTTGATCTAGGAATGATGAATGCTATTTCCAATCTTTGTAATCATTTTACCTTTGAATGAAAAGCTGGCATGTGTGTTCCATACTCTAAATCCTATGTATTTTTTTCTTGAAATCATTGAGTTTATACTAACTCTAGTTTTTGCAAGGTTGGATAGTTCATTTCCTCTTTAACCTCTTACCTTGGTTGCATCACTTATATATGGTCACCATTTGTGTACCCACTGGTTTTGCATCATCAAATCCAAACTTCTTTAGTATCTCCTTCACATACTTGGGCTATCACATAAATATTCCTTTTTCTGACTGAATAATTTGCAATCCCAGGAAGAATTTCATTTTTCCTATCATAGAAAGATATAATCTTACCACTTCTAACCTTGTAAAAAGTGCAAAATTGTTATCATAATCAATACCTTCCATTAGAGTTTACCCTTTACATACCAACCTTTATTTATTCCTTACAACCTCTCCATCCCCATTCAGTTTGTTTCTAAATACCCATTTTTTACCTATATATGACATTCTTATCATTTTGTCTAGGAACAATAATCCATGTATTATCCTTTTTAATTTGTTTCAATTCTTCTTCCATTTCCTTGTATCAATTCTCATAAGAAAACTTTTTCATAAGTAATCCTTCTCCTAGTATGAACACATTTATTTTTGTCTCCAATAATTTGTTCTTCAGAGTGATTTAATCTCACATATCCTGGTGTCTTTGGTCTTGCCTTAGGCATTTTTGTTTCATCTTCTCAACTTTTCTGGGAATCTTCAAATTCATTCATTGAACCACATTGAATTTTGTTTTTATATTTATGATGGTCTCCTTGATATTTACTGACATTCTAGTCATCAGAATCATATCCAGCTGATTTGGATAAACTTGCAATGCGTTCATCTACTTCTACATTTGCACTTTCTACTATCTTCTTCAACCTTTTGTTGTAACATACTACATAGTCCTACAATTTTAGCACCCATAATTGGATGTATTTTAGGACCTATTGACCTCATGTCAGTGATTTTAAGTTATGACTATCAGTTATGCCCATTTTGTCCTTTTTTTTTTTTTTCTTGGATCCTTTTTTTAAATCTCCCAATGGGTCTCCATTCTTCCCTAGGATACTTTAACAAGGGGTACACTTGAAGTTTGACTACACCCAGGTGTGAGTTCAAACTTTGACTTCACCCCATGTGGGTTTGTCCTGATTGGGCCCATAGCTCAATTTTTGGTTCCTTCTTCCTATTTATTTTCCATTTATTTTCTATGTCGGCCTTCCTGAATTTCAATCTCAAATGAGTAGAAAAGGATGCTCTATCCCCTCATTTTGCAACATGAAAATAGTAGAATAAATTGAGCAATTGAGACAATGTTATGAAAGCATAAGCATTCAAGCATTGAAGCATTCAAGTGGTGAAGGCAAGGAATCTCTCCAAGGTCTCCAAGTATTCTTCATAGGTCCATTCAAGAAAGTCCATTTCATTCCTTTGATGCAATATTTCTCTCCCATGATGGCCATGTAGAGAGATTCTCAAGTGGCGGATGGAAGTTCATTACATTATTCTTCGAGTGGCATAACTACATTCATGATCTAGAGATGGTGATTATGGATCTCATGCATTGGTGAGGACACCCTTGATCTTCCTACATCTCCATTCCATGTTCACATGAAAACATCTTAATGAATTTGTGAGATTGCTACATCCTTTCATGAGGGTTTAACACAAGGTGAATCAATCATTTGCCTTCCTACCCTTTTCAGTTTTTCATTTACATATAAATTTGAAGGTTAAATCCTAAACTAGGGATTAACCAAGGCAATCCCCTTTCCATAAACAATTTCTCTTTTTCTGTGCATAGAAATAGGTTTCAGGATCTGCAAAACTGGATTCGGGAAATTTTGGGGTTATCTTAGAGATTGAAATCAGAAGGTACACAATCACAAATAGAGGGGTGTAGTCAAATCTTGACTTGTACCTAAAAATTTGACTTGTTCCTTAGGGGCTCATATTTCACAGTCAGAAGTTACAGGTGCCATGGTCCTAGATCTAGAACAATTTCAATCTATGACATCTTTCTGACTAAAAATTATAGTTTCAAGGCACATAACCTCCTAATTCATTTCAAGATGCACAAATCCTTCTCCAATCTTGGATTTACTTTCATATATATCACTGCATCAGTCATCCTTAGTTACTTTTCACATCTGCACTTGTTCATTAATCAATTAGTCAAATCCATTAATTCCTTAATAGAGAAAATAGGTCTTATCCTCCTCCCTTTGCATCTAGGCTTTGCCTTTTCACCCTTCATCTTTGGTTGTTCTAATCAAGTTGTGATACAAAGAGGTTGGGTTTGTCTATTTCCTAATGTATAGGCCCCTATCCAAAAACAAAAAAAAAACCAACAAAAACCAACAAAAACAAAGAAATTTGGTGAGTGATCTCTACCTTAGCATTGCTCTCCATTTTCCTTTGTACATATCTATAAGTCTTTCTCTTTGTAGATTATTTAAGGAATATGCCTTCATCACTTCTGCGATGAAAATTTCCATTGTTCTCATCTCTCTTGATGTGGCATTTTCTTCCAAAGGTCCTAAAATACTTGATAGTAGGAACATTTTTGCACCAAAGTTCATAGGGTGTCTTACCTACATCTCCTTTTATTTGTACTCGGTTTAGGGTGTACACTGTAGTACTAATTGTCTCTATCCAAAACATATGTGAAACTTCTCCCTCAATCATCATTGTTCTTATAGTATCAAGTATGGACATGTTCTTCCTTTCAACTATACCATTCTACTATGGTGTCCACAGAGCTAAAAAAATTCATTTTATCCCATTCCTCTCATAGAAAGAGTTGATCTCACCGGATGTGAATTCACCCCCTCTGTCTAATCTCAGACACTTAATTGTTATTCATATCTCTGTCTATATGAGATTCTTAAAGATATTAAATTTATCAATTGCTTCAGACTTTTCCTCCGAGAAAGCTACCCATACCTTTCTAGAATAATATTCAATGAGTAACATTAAATATCTATCCCCTTGAATACTTCTTAACTTAGTGGGACCACACAAGTCAGTATGAATACAATCTAGAAAACCATTTGATTTTAATACCCTAGACTTGAAAGTAGTTCTTTTTTGGTTACATAGTTGGAATTCCTTGCAAGTAAGCAGTAGACTTCTTCACTTTGGGAAAATCTCTAACAATATGTTTAGAAATTATCATCACTTTGTTGTCAAAGTTCACATGGCATAACCTTTTGTGTCATAACCATCTTTCATCAATTTGTGAAATCAAACAAGTCTTCTATCCTTAATTTAAATGGAATACATTATATTTTTTCTTGGATCCTATAGAAATATATATCCCACATTCTTTCTCGATCCTTCATCTTTCATCCTTAAAGTCTAATCTATAGGATTTTTCCATTAGCTTACCAACACTAAGAAGATTGTCCCTCAAGTTTTCTACATACAAAACATCTTCTGTAGTAGTCTTACCATCTAAAGAGATATATCCTCTTCCTCTCATTGCACCACTATATTTATCTCCATATCTTACTATTCCACCATCACAGTTTTCAAAACTGATAAATTTGTCCTTGTTACCAATCATATGATGTGAGGGATCCATTATCTATTACCCATTCATCTTTCTTAACAATTTATGCATCTAGGGATTTCTCTTCACTAACACAACTAGTAGAATTAATAGGCATAGGATGTTAGTCTTTAAAGGAAATGAGAGGGGGAGGCAGGTGAATCAGTGGACCCAAAAAATTTAAACACTTCTTCAATGGCTTCCACAACAACCAACATGAAAAAGAGATATTACATAGAAGTTGAGAAAAGAAACCATTCAGAGAAAGTAAACTCAAGACTCAAGATTTTTCCCCTGGAAACCCTTGTTAGAGGAGAAAACCACATGTGGGGTGATACCCAAAAATTTCACTAGAGCACCAAAGAAATCTTCCCTATTAGGAGCAATTACAAAAACTGTACTAAAGGCATACTCAGTTAAGAGTATCTTTAGCCCAGTTAGAAGCTAATATAAGTCCTATTAAGAACTACCATGTTAAGGGATTAAAAACTCCTTCTAAGAGTTACCTAGTTAGAGGATTTATAATTCAAATCCTGTCAGAGATCCTGGTCACACTATTAGAAGTGACCTTTTTAAAGGATTTCACTTGCAAATCTATTAGGGCTTTCCTTGAGATAGACCTGAGAGTAAATGATTTGATTATAACACTTCACATCTGACAGATCCACTTCAATTTTGATCATAGTGTAGAATAGGAAAAATAGGAAAACATGCACAAAAGAGGAACCATCAAACTCTAAATAATGCACAATCAACCTATCCAAACACAAAAGAAATTGAGGCAAAGAAATGAAAACTAAAAGAAAAAATCCCTCAATTTGCAATTATGATATTTCTTGCTTCCCCAAAAGAGTTTATGTAGTTCTCATATTGACATAATGAACTTAAAACATGAAATAAAAATGATATTATGGTGGTGGTAAGATTTGAAATGTGATGGTTAATTTGATTGAGAAAAAGTGATCTCAATTTATAGGAGGAGAGACCAAAATGCAGAGTTAGCAATTAGGTGTGCAAATTGGAAAATTGTCATAATATACAAGTGTAATTGGAAAAGTGTCATATTATGACACATTATGATAAATTGGAAGAGATCAAATTGGGAAACATAGTGTGAAGAAGGGAAGGGAAATTTTTCTTAAAGTATGACAAATTATGACAAAGGAAAAGAAGAAAGTGTTTTAAAGTACAAGAACTATGAAAAATGGAGGCTAATTAGAAGGAGGGAATTTTGAATTATAAAAGATCATATTATTCCCACAAAAAATGGAAATTAGCAAATACAAATTTAGGAAATTCCAACATGGAAAATTACTAAATTAATTAATTGTGGAGACATAGAAGGGAGGGAATAAATAATTCAATTAAGACATAAGGATAAACTATGTGTTATTCATCCCAAGAGAACAAATTAGTTGATTGTTGACTTAATTAATGAAATTGATGCGAAATTGAATTGGTTTTGATGATTTTGATGATGTTAGAATGATTGTGATAATTTTGAGGGTATGTGCACAATCATGGTATGCAAAAAAGTGGCAATGTGAAAAAGAAGTCCTGATTGGTAGACTGATTGAAAAATATCT
The DNA here is from genome assembly GCA_018584345.1 of Thuja plicata. Classification (NCBI taxonomy): domain Eukaryota; kingdom Viridiplantae; phylum Streptophyta; class Pinopsida; order Cupressales; family Cupressaceae; genus Thuja; species Thuja plicata. The sequence continues at coordinate 536,677 of MU226675.1, forward strand.
ATAACTTTCAAACGGTATATCATTTTTTAAATATGAAACATGTGTCACATTCTATTCTTTTCCTACTACAAGAAAACAACAAAAAAAATTCAATTTGATGAAGTTTACACTAAATTAAGGTGGTCAGACATGAGAGTTTTTATATTCTAGAAAAGTTGTAGAAGAAAATTCATAATTAATTATTTTCTTGGAAAAAAATTACAAAAAAATATGTGTGACATCCAGACATTTATATACTACTTATATCTAGAATCTAGTAAAAAATTCTTATCATTTGATTATGTTTAAGGTGGTCAGACATACACCTACTTCTTATCTTGTTAGTCCTGATTGATAGACTGATTGAAAAATAGCTAAAACTTTCAAACAGTATAAAATTTTTGAAATCCAAAACATTAGTCACATTCTATGATTTTCCTACTATAATTAAAAGCTGAAAAAAATTCAATTTGATGAAGTTTAGACTAAGTCAAGGTGGTCAGACGCGAGATTTTGATATTCTAGAAAAGTTGTAGTAGAAAAATCATAATTAATTATTTACTTGGAAAAAAATTACAAAAAAATATGCATCACATTCAAACATGAGTCTACTACTTATATCTAGAATCTTGTAAAAAAACATTATCATTTGATTGTGTTTAAGGTGTTAAGACATACACCTACTACTTATTTTCCTAAAAAATTTATACTACTGCATTGAAATTTGAAATTTCAACATATAGAATATTTATTTTAAAGGGATAGTGCTTAGAAACTAGATTCAATTCGCTACAGATTCTCTTCTTACACATTTTTGATATAATATTGTTAACTTGTCTAAATTTTTATGTCAACTTTCCTAACCCTGATTTTTTTAATTTTCATTACCACTTAAGGCCTAGTTTGGCATACCATGATCTTGCACATACCCTTGAAATAGTTTAGGAAATGATGAGGCATCAATGAACTTTTACAATGCACTCGAAAAAATGATTGATAATGAAATATCATCGATGAACTTTGACAATGCTATTGAAGTCAGATGATCTTGTTGCATCGATGAAATTTGGCAATGCACTCGAATAATGATGAGGAGAAGTTTGAGTTTAAAATGATCTTGGACTGATTAGGAAGTGATTAGGATTGACTCAGACTGATTTAGGAAGATTCGTATGATTTAGGAACATTTAGCATCAAAGAGGATCAGTTTAGAAAGATTTAGGATCGATTAGGATTGATTTAGGAAAATGATCAATTCGGGCAAAATGTGAGAAATGTTAGTAATTGATGTCATGGTAGAATGAAAACATATTAGTGAATAGAAGATGTGTTAAAAATGGGGCACATAGGTGTGAACCATTTTTGGGTGTCTACATTATGCTCCTCTTCAATACAATATGATTTTGAGTATTGTGTCAAAGAAAAATTAAAGATCATGCCCCAGTGGATCGAAAAAAATGGAGGTAGGATTCAAGTATTGACATAAGAAATGTTAGGAGAAAGAAGAAATTAGATGGAAGAGAAGAATAATTAGTACTCATGAAACAAATAATTTCATAACTGCACTTTTGTCATGAGAGATTTATTTAATATAGAAAAATGGATGCGTCGCATCATGACACAGAAAATTAGGGCAATAATGTGATCCCGTTGCGTAAAAAAACACAATTGTAGACAAGAAATATTTCCATCCATCATGAAGCATATGACATACATGCCCCAGAACATTATGAAAAACACCCCACAAATAGAAGACAAAAAAAAAAAAAAAAGGACCATGAACCATCCTAGCCATTCTCATCACTCAGTGATATCTCAAATTAGCATAGGACCATGAGAAAAGATAAATCAAAAAAAGATAAGAATCACTAAGCCAAGCAAGTCAACAACCATTCTGATCTTGGTGTTGAATTTAATAGTTTGTTTGATGATGATAAGGATGTCTCATTTTAGGAATGAAGTACCCTATCTAAGACATATATCGTCTGGTTTCGAGTATACCACACCCTGTTTAAGAAAAAATCTTGATTGATAAAGGGAAAATTGATGTTGATTTATTGATGGGCCAAGTTCTATCTGATTGATTACTGACATGAATGGATAGTTTGTCTATTAATGCGTGATTTTGTTAAGCGCAAAATTTGACAAGTCTTCAAATTATGTCTACTCAAATGTTTTTCTATCACAAGGGACAATTTATTGATGAAATGAAAATGATTATGTACAAATTTGTTGCATGATTTTGAGGTTTTGATAAATTTTTAAAGGTTTTTAGATATTTGAATTTTTCTATACCTTTTTTAGGACTTTTTTTTAGTGATTTTTAAAGATTCTTTTTCAGCATCATATATAATTTTTATGGTCTTTTCTCAAGATCATATTTGATTTTTATGGTCTTTTTTAGGATCATATTTGAATTTTTTTCAATTTTTTCAGGACATTAATATTTACATAAGAAAGATGCATTGAATTTCCCCAATGTCTAGTAAGGCAAGGAAATTATGGATGAATGAAGGATTGGTAGGTGGATGAAGGCTAAGGATCACTTGCATTGGATCTGTTTAGGTTGCCAAGGGCTTTCCAAGAAATGGGACAATATTCTTTTACCAAGCTAAGGGATTGGACATGACAATGATAGGGTAATGAAGTGGTGCACTGAATGTGATGCAATATATAGGAATGGACATCTCAAGCGATTTTTGAAAACATATTTCATATTTAACGTCCTTATTTTATGTCAAGACCGAGATAGGGAGTTGGATTCAAAAATCTTAGGATATGCATAGGAGAAGGAAAATGGATAAGGAAATGATAGGATAATAAAGATCAAGAATGGAAAAGGGGGGATAGCGACTGAAGGTCGATATGTTAAGATAGGAAATATGAGGACAATGTAAAGTAGATAGTATATGTAATGCTTCTAGGGAGATCCCTAGCCTTGTCAAGATCAAAGCGGGGAAAAAGGGGAATATGGGTGTTGATACAATAGGGAATATGAGGGAAATGCATAGGATAATAGATGAAATAATAGAGGTAATGGAGGATAATGAAAGGGGTATGATATGATAGGAAAGTATGGATAAGCCTGCCCCCAAGTATGGAATTCAAGAAGTTCATAAATTACACATGATGCCTATTTGCTAAGTTTTCATCATGGTACTTTCCCAAAGCGCCTATTTTATAGGTTTTCACTAGTGGACAAAATTATTTATCTTTATCCTTTTTTTTGTGTCACCAAGACGCCTATTTTCCAGGTTTTCATTAAGGCAACTTTTCCTCTTTTTGACATTTTGACATGTTTAGGAAGAAACTGGATGCATTATATGAAATGGATGAAGGACTCAAGCATATTTATTCTATGAAAGGTTATTTTAAAAGTTATACAATAATGGACCATGAATATGATAGTATGCATAAATACGTTTGTAGGGTTGTGACAAAGGTATATGAAATGGATGATTGGATAAGAATGGACAAGGATTATGAAAATGATTGAACAGGCAGAAGGAATGGCTAGAAAATAGGTGTTGGATGAGGGAGTGAGTGAAAGAAGGATTTATTTCAAATCGATGAAAATGGATGCAATAACAACATCGACACAGATCTTGAGAGGTGATGGAGTGATGGAAGAAAATGAGATGATGGATGTGACAGAGGAAAGGATATGGATTTTGGGACACAAGGACCCCAAATATTTTTTGAAGATGAAAGGCTATGAGATGTAGGGATAGAAATTTTGGATGCCAAATTTGATTTCTCTTTGGGACTTCGTGATTCAATAAGCTTCTTGTGAATCCACATACATTTTGATTTTTCATTTTTTGGTGGGTCCTTAGAATGCATTACTTGCATAAGGGATATAGGAACTCATATTTTTTTTTAATGGGCATTTGAGACCTTTATGTTATTTCTTTTTCTTTTAGGATTATGTTTATCTTCATTCTTACATGTCTATTAGACTAGACTTGTTGGTCCTTGATAGCATGTGGATTGCTTGACTTATAGGCTTTATGTTTGGCATCCAAATTTCTTGGAAAAGGAATAGAATTCATGCATGGATATGAATTATATGGAGGAATTTTGGATGGGTGAAAGGTTCTCCAAGGTGTGTGTCTTTGTGCACTTGCATTTGGGAAAGGGTAAATGGGTTATGAGCTAGTGGATGGAGGAATATATGGACTTATGGTGGATGGAAGAGATTAAAGGGGAGGTATATGTTTGGATTTGGATTTTTAAGGGATACCGACGACTTGAGATTGAGATTTGTTATTAAGACAATGACCATTAAAATTTTATTTCATATAAAAGGTTTCTAATATACCTTTTGCATGGAGGTCTAACCCTTTGACTTGATAATGTTTTATTTTATTGGTAGGAAACTTGGTGCAAAATTTGAGTCCATTATTTTGATGTGTGTATGATATGGAAGGAGTAATGGAATCATGAAGTGAACCAAACTGGATGGAAGAAGAGGAACCAGTTTAACTTGTATGAAGTTCATGAACAAATTGCATAGATGTGTTTAAATCATGAGTATTAGGAGGAATAATGGGATCCTAGGATGGAATAGCAGAAATGGTAGGATCATCTGGTGGAATAGGATCTTGTAGAGGAGATGTGGGGTCAAGACATGGAAATGATGGGGTGGAAGGATATCAAGGAGGGTCTCAAGGGATGATGGGATCTTGTAGGGGACATAAAGGTGAAGGGACACATTGATCTTGAGTTGGAATCTGATCATGTGAAGAAATGGAAGGGAGTTCATGATCTTTCTTAGGAAGTGGAAGATTAATGGGACTTGGAAGGGGCCTTTGGTCTTGACATGGAAAGGGATCATCTTGGATAGGAGACTTGGGGATAATGGGATCATCACGAGGCTCAGGGAAAATGGGATCTTGGTCAAGAAATAGAGGGGTTTGGTCATTTTTGGGATCTTAATCTTGATTTTTTTCAAGACACATTTCTTCATACTTTGAATCATCTTCTTGACATGAGGTATGGTTTTGGATATGAAAGGGGGATTCTGGAAAGGAGTTAATGTTTTGGCATGAGGGAGATGGAATTTTCATGGGACTCTCTTCAATGGGCTTGCTTGAAGATGGAGGACATGGAGGCAATGACTCTAGAATTTTGAAAGCACGAAAGTGACTTGGATCATGAATAGGACTAGCTTGGATTTCTTCTATGGATAATCATTGGAAGGTTTCATAATTGGAAGATTCACTTGATGGACATGGAGGAAATTACTTATATGAGGCTTGTGGGTATGAAGGAATGGTGGGATACATGGATGTTTCTTGAAGGTCAATGTATTCATAGGAAACAAGTGTGTCATCCATGTGATTTATTTTGAATGAGGATTTTCTAGACATGGGTTAATTTTCATTTTCATCCTCTCTATATAATGCTTGAATAAACCACCTTAAAGATTTAGCTGAGATCTTTGTTTCTTGGGTGACTTGGTTTGTGATATTGATTCAATTTTTGTCATTATTGACCCAAATGATTGTGAAATTTCTTGAGGGACACATGATTACATTTAAATAAAGATAGGTTCATAATTTCATAGTGGCCCCAGTTGAATTATGCCACGCTCTGGTTGGAAGATTTGATTTGGAACTTGGTTCAATGATTGCTTTGGGACTTGGTTGCATGGAAATTGAGATCTTGTCACAATTGACATGATTGCTAAATGCAACTAAGTATGAAAGGATATATGCTAAATGCACTTTTTTTTTGAATTTTTGAATGATATGCAACCTAGTATATGCAAAGGCTTATGTAATTGTGTTTTTGGGATTTTGGCTTTGAAAAATATTTAGAAAATGTAAACCTGAGTACAGCCTTAGGAAATGAATAAGAACCTTGGCTTAAAAGGAATCAAAGGGATAATTGGATAAAAAGAAACTAAGTCAAATTCACCATGACAAAGATGAAATTTGACCAAATGATAGAGGGACAAATGAAGATAAAGGGAAAAAGGGACCAAGTCAAGATCATGTTTTCAATAACATAAGGAAACCTCTAAGATTTTGATTTTTTTGGGAGTTTTTATAGTTTGAAAGATTCTAAACGAAAAATGAGGGGAAAATATACAATATGCAATGTCAATGCAACATGAAATTATGAAGGCAATATGAAATTATGACAATAGTTTGACACCTAAAGGGGTTGATATGATATGAAACATGTAAATGCAAGCTAAAGGAGGAAGGATAATGAAAATGCAAGCAACAAGATCCCAATGCAAGTTCATATTTCTACAAAGTTCATCACAAGGTTTTGAAATAATCTTGAATGTCTTAGAATGATTTTTTGAAGGAGGTTAAAATGTGTTATTAAGGGTTAAATGTTAAGACTATTTTGAAATTATTTTTTAAAGTTTAAACACTCATAGAAGACACGTCAAGAAGAATGGCTATTGTAAAAGTAAACCAAAATACCACAACTTAGGCAGGCAATGACAATATTCACTGATTTCCCAGTTGAACAAGTTTAGTCGTGCCTACTCATAGAAGATAGCCTAGAAGCTTGGAGGCACAGAGTCTTCCTTATAGTGCACTCACTTATCAAGCACACCAAGCTTCAAATCCCAAGGGTCATCACTTCCCAAGATATCGCTATCTCTACTAAGAGTTGCAAAAGTGTGGGATGTCTTTGGGGTTTCCCCTTGCATTAGCGGATAGAATGTTTTATTGGGCCATTAAAACATGAGGTGTTTAGTCAAGGCATTTTTTCCAAAGAAATCTTGTGAATCATACAAGGAATCATGGTAGCGCAAGCTCTATTGAGACCTATAGTCCCATAGATACCAAACAAAAGCAATCTTAGGCCTCTCAAACTTTAATCTCAAGGAGGTATTTGATCATAGTGGGTTGGAAGAGGTGGGCTTTTCCTTGTTACCACATGGGTGAATACCTCTCACCAACTATGCTAAATCACTCAAGAGACAGACCCTCTAAAAGATTGATTGGATTTATCTTCACCCAAGATACAAAAAGGTGAGGGGAGAGGATACATGCATTCAACCTTGGGATTACAATCTAAAATAACTTCAAACACATAATAAAATTCATTCTTTTTAAGCACCAAATTGAAGTGTTTTCTAGCTACTAAAAAGTAGACATGAAAATTTAGGAAGACACACAAGGTCTTCGTCAAGTGTCATGCATCAAACACATTAATAATTTATCATTCGTTCTTTATCCCATGATTGCCAAAATGCTGCACAGATCATGAATAACACATAAATCATGCATATCAAGTGCAAAAATAGAATTAGTAATAAAAAACATAGAAAACAACATAAAAATGACCCAATTTACCAACTACGCAACAATATGAACCAACTACGCAAAATAGAGGACCAAATACACAATATAGAGGACCAATTACATAAAAATTACAACCAACTAAGTAAAATATCAGACCAAGTATACATAATACCTGACCAAGTGCACAACTTGTGATCAGAGACCCAAAATTAACTAAAAACTTGCAGAATTAAAGGGTTTTGATAAAATTGATCATATAGGACTAATAATTGTGCAATTAGGGTTCAGTTTATGAAATTTTGGAATGAATTGATTGAATTTAAACCAATTTGAAAATCCCTAATTATCCTGTATGTGTAATTGAAATGAATTGAAAGAAATCATATTACCTAGCCTTTGCATTAAATCCTCAGCTAGGTGAAGTTCATTTTAAGGGAACCAAATAAAATGTGAAGTTATTTTTGGGTACCCAAATCCAAATGTAAAATTCATTAACCAAATTAGGGTTCATTTAAGCATTTAAAAAAAATTAATTGAAATCAAAAAATGTAAAAGTGCATATCTAAGCCCTAAACCCTAACATAGAAACCCTAAACACCAATTACACAATTATCATGACCAAATGTGCAACATTCATCACCAAATACACAACTATGGGCACCATGTGTGTAGAACAGAGAGCCAACTACACAAAAAAACAACCAATTGTAGAACTCTGGGCACCAAGTGCAAAAAATAGAGAATCAACTATGCATAAACAACAACCAACTGTGCATAAACAACAACCAACTATGTAGAAACAACAACATAATAAATTGCGACAAAGAAATGAAAACTAAAATAAAAACTCCCTCAATTTGACAATTGTGCTCTTTCTTGCTTCTCCAAAAGAGGCTATATAGCTCTCATATTGACATAATGCACTTAAATATGAAATAAAAATGAAATTATGATGGTGAGAAGATTCTAAATGTGATGGTTAATTTTATTGATAAAAAATGATCTCAATTTATAAGAGGAGAGACCAAAATGCAAAATTAGCAATTAGGTGTGCAAATTGAAATATTGTCATAACTGAGAAGTGAAATTGGAAAAGTGTTATATTATGAGACATTATGAAAAATTGGAAGAGATCAAATTGGTAAAAATAGTGTGGATAAGGGAATGAAATTTTTTCATAAAGTACATGACAAATTATAATTGATCTAGCCAAGGATAGAGAATCCCCAAAGGAGATGTCAAATCCTTGTAGAAAGAGTCAAAACAATGGAAAACATCAAGATAGAATCAAGAAAAACTTTATTGGAATCCAAACAAGAAGTTTTATTAACCAAAATTTCTTTATACATGTTAGGTTATAAGGCCTTCCTAGTTTTGGCCAACTACAAATAAAACCTAATCTAAACCTATTCCTAGATCTTCCTAAGTCTCAAAGATATCCTCTAGCTACTTCTCTACTACCCAACCCCTTTTCTATAATTCATCCTCTTTCTCCTTTTCTAGACTTCCTCCTCTTTCTCAAATGAGCGCAAGTCCTAAATTTATACACAACCACCAATAGGTCGACCTCAACCAACTATTACACATCCCAAGAAATATTTTAGACCCAGCTAGCTCAAAACCTAAATAAATACAACATTTAATCATCTCATGAGGACCTATCCAACAAATAAAGTTGGCCACACATAAATCCACCTAGAATATCATGCCAATCAGAACAATGACTGCAACCTCAATCAATTGATCGATTAATCCCACTGAACGAGTGTCATGAGGAACAATAACAACCGATAGAGAAACAATAGGATCTCTCAAACCATGTCATGTCAAGAAGTGTGATCATATAATTTGAGTCTATGAATAGAAATGAAAAACTCTTTTTACTACTCCTTCCCAACATATCTATAGATCGACCGCTCACTACATCTCAGCAAACTGCCTAGAACTAGAAATTCTTTACATCTAGTCATAGTATCCAACATAACTCAAGTATGATAACTCTAAATGCATTGCGATAATAGGATAAGATTCATAATGACCCCATGAACACCATATCATAACTACACCTTCTGAAGATCCACATAAATCCACCGTGACAACAATCACCCAACTGGTGACCAAGAACATAACACAAACCAGTTAAGAAAATGTTTTTTGGATGATGAAAAATTACCAAGGACCTAGGATACTTGTGCACGAGACACCAAGAGTATCAAAATATTTTCCATGAGAACATCTCATGAAAATTTGAAAGAACAAGGGACAATAATCCCATACTTATTCTTCCTCCACAAATCCTCCTCATCTGCAACCTACACTACCTTCCTCTTATCATCAACTAGGTCTAGAAAATAACTCAGATCCAACTCACCATTAGATCCAACCTTAGGTTCACCCCTAAGATCTTATCTCAAATCATACCTTCTGCAAAGACTCAAATTCTTCACCTCATTCTCCTTATCCATCAAAGAAATCAATATACACCTCTTACCATCCTTCCTGATGGTAATTATGTTCTATCTGCAGTCATGAACAACCTCTGTGTCATAGTGCCAAGGTCTACCAAGTAAAACATGGCATGCACTCATAACCACTATGTGACATAATATTGCATTTGTATAAGAACCAATGAAAATTTTCACCATGCATTGTTCCCTTACTTCCACCACATGATCATCATACAACTAACCAATCCTATAGGTTATTGGATGTCTAAGCCTCTTCAAACCAAGGTTCTACACCATATCCTCAAAAACAAAGTTATCAGTTGGTGTAGGGCACCTCCCTTTTTGATGTTTTAAGAATGTTTTTCTGTTGGATTAGGAGTTTTTGTGTGGTTGGAAATAGGATCCAATAGGTTGGATACTATGTTGATCCATTTCATGATTGTAAGAGCTATAGTGCTCATTGGGTGATTTAGGGTCATTTTGGGCTAAATTAGTGAAAGTTTCTATTTTGATGGAATTTGGGATTAATGTTTGTTTTAGGAACCTACATATCCTACCTAGGGTCATGGAAATCAAACTCACCCATCGAGTTGACAAGAAGAGTTAAAATGATCAAAATGTCAAAAGTTGCTAGTAACTTTGAAAAGTTGCTCGAGCAACTTTTGCAAGAAATGGAAAAAAATGTAGTTAGATCAGTTGTAACTTCCCATGCTCGATATATGAGCATGGATTAAATGTTTTGAGATGGTTAATGAAATTTTGGATTGCAACAATTATTTTTGGTACTCCTTTACGAATGACTGTAACTGCATTCTTGTAATCTGCATTGTCTTATTGCTACTATATGGCTGTGTATGGATTGGCATAGGTGATTAGACCCCATGGGGGTGTAGAGGTTTGAAATAGATTTCATATGCAATAGATAGTTTGTTTCCAAGTTATTGTAGTGTAAAGTTAGTGAATTTTGAAGGTCACTGGTCTACAAGTGATAGTACAGTGTTATTTAGTTAGAAATGGCTCTAACCTAGGAACCCATCGGTTGACTTGGCTAAAACCATGGGGGAAGTAGGGTTAGAGTTTTTAGATAGGGTTTTGGTTTCCATTTTTGTTTTTTCAATGTATTTCCTAGATCAAATGGAAAGCCCCATGGCTGACTATTGAATATAGGTGAGCTAGGACAGGGTGGAGAAAGACTTGGTTCGAGCACCCATGAACTTTAGGAAGAGCATTAGTGGAATTTTCAGATGCCCAAGATAGTCTCCTAACATGATTCAAAGGTGGAAGGAGGTAAATCAAATTTTGGAGACCTTTTTGATAATTGTTCATGTTGACTAGTCTAGAGGCCTAAATAACAGGCTAAAAACTAGGGCCTGGTGGAAATTAGGGTTATGGGTGCAACCAGAAGTTGGGACTTTGGATTATGATAGTGGTCATAGGAAAATTGAAGATTTTCAAGGTATTATTTGGATTCATTTGGAGAGTTTGGGAGAAATAGGCCAAAAACTGTGAAATTAGACCTACTAGGAATTTGGCAATTAGGCCTCCTAGTGAAATTGAGACCAATTGGATTGGTAATGTGTCTAGAAGTATGGGAAAGAGTTCATAATAATCTTGGATGGGTCAAGAATATAGATAAGAGTCTAAGTGGATGTATGGGAAGATCCTAAGTAGGGGTTTGGGATCCTAGGAGGGAATCTAGTGGAGAAGACTAGGCATTTGGGGAACTAGTTGGACTAGTTAGGCCTAGAAACTTTGGAATCCTCCAAAGATCAAATATACCTTGGAGGAGAAGTTTATAGTGAGGGTCTAGGAGATCCTAACTGGGAAGGAATCCAAAAAGAAGTAACCATTAGATGGTTAGGAGAGAGAAAGAAGCCAATTGAGTGAAGAAAATAGTAGAGTCCTAAAACCCTTTGCATCAGAGTGGTATAAGAGCCAGAATTTATTGAAGGTTGTGTATGTCTGAAGTGAAAGATAGTCAAGAGGTTGACATCATGCCTCCTAAGGAAATGAGTAGGGATTCCATTGTGGAATTGGTTCAGGGCCTCTTGGAGAAGGCTAGTGTGTCCGAGACAAAGGGAAAAAAGAAGATCACTCAATGGGGAGATGAGAGTGATGAGGATGTGGAAAGTTAGATAGAAGATTCATCTAACAAGGGTAAAGAACCTGCGATGGACAAAGAAAAAAAGGTATTCTTGGATGCCTTTAAGTCCCTTAACAAGGATAGTATGGAACACATACCATATTACTGTGGCAGTTTGAATGAAGAAGAGTTGTTGGATTGGCTTGAAGCCATTGACAACCAATTTGATTACAAGGAAGTCTTAGAGGAGAAGAGGGCAACTATGCTAAGGCTACACTCAAAGGATCTATATTGGTGTGGTGGAACCTGATGCAGGATGATAGGGTAACCGGTGGAAATAAAAAGATTGTTTCTTGCGAGAGGATGAAAATTAGATTCAGGGCACAATTCTTGCCTACTGATTATGAGATACAGATGTATCAAAAGTTGCAGAACTTAAGACAAAATTAGATGATAGTGAGTGCTTACACAGAGGATTTCCACAAATTGAGCCTAAGGGCTAGAATACAAGAAGAAGAAATGGAGAAGGTGGCAAGGTATCTCAATGGGTTGAGACAAGGGATTCAGGATGAGATTAGCATGATGGCTCCAGAGAGTATGCACAATTATTTCCAATAAGCCTTGAGAGTAGAGGATAAGGCTAGAAGGAGGAATGAATTCCATCAAAGGGGAAGAGGTGGTAACAATAATAGAGGTTTTTAGAGAGGCAGGAGCAACTTTGGTAGATGAAAGAATCCTAATAGACAAGAAGATAATCATTCTATGGAAAATAGTGGGGGTAATCAGTTTAGGGGATCTTTTCAGAGAGGAGGATATAGAGGAAGAGCGCCTCCTAGGGGAAGGTTTTAGTACTAAGGAAGATCCAATTTAGTCTTTATTGGTAGGTCTTATAATTGCAACCAAGTGGGTCACACAATGGGTAGGTGTCCTGAAAATACTTCCTCATTTTCAATGGGGGATATAAGGAATTAGTTGGTGCAGGAGGATGACACACAAAGTGTTACTTCTCCCATTTCCAAGGTAGGGCTAGTATTGGATGGAGAGAACTTGATGTTAAGAAGAACTTTTTTGAAGGTGTCTAGCACTATAGAGCCACCTCAAAGAAAGAATTTGTTGAAGACAACTTGTAGGTCTCATGGGAAGATTTGCAAAGTGATAGTGAACTCTGGATCCAGTGAGAATATAGTATCCATAGAGATGGTGAACAAATTGAAATTAAGAAGGATACCTCATACCACACCCTATAAAGTTTCATGCTTGAACAAGGGTCAACAAATAGTGGTAGATGAACAAACTATGTTTGAGTTTGAGTTAGGAGAGTATAAGGAAAAGGTCCTATGTGACATACTGCCTATGGATTCATGTCATCTACTTTCAGGATGTCCATGGTAGTATGATGTCAAAGCAATACATGATGGAGAAAATAATAGTTATGTTATTACCAAGTTACAGAAGAAGTTTCAGATGGATAATTTTCCAGAGCCTAATGAGGAGAAGCATGTGGGAACCAGTGTGATGTTATTGAGTGGGAAGGAGTTTCTATAGGCCATGAAGAAGGAGAAAGGAGTCTGTTGTGCAGTGATAGTGGAGCCAAAAGAGGAGACCAAAGAGAAAATCAACATGCCACCAAAGATACAATAATTTTTTGAAAGATACCCTGACATAGTGGATAATGGAATGCCAAGTGAATTAACACCTATGAGGGATGTAAGCCATCAAATTGACCTCATTCCTGGAGAAAATTTTCCAAACAAAGAATCATATAAGATGACACTAAGTCAAAATGCAGAGATAGCAAAATAGATTCAAGATTTGTTGGATAATGGATTAATAAGGAAGAGTTTGAGTCCTTGTGATGTACCTACAGTACTTGCACCTAAGAAGGATGGAAAGTGGAGGATGTGTATAGACTCCAGGGCTATAAACAAGATCACAATTAGGTATAGATTCCCAATGCCCCAGATAGAAGACTTGATGGACAATTTGGGAGGTTCTTGTTACTTTTCTAAGGTGGATTTGAAGTCAGGATACCATCAAATAAGAGTGAGGCCTGGTGATGAGTGGAAGACAACCTTCAAGACCAATGAAGGTCTATATGAGTGACTAGTAATACCCTTTAACCTAAGTAATGCACCTAGCACATTCATGAGGCTCATGAATGAAGTGTTAGAAGATTTTATTGGTAAGTTTGTAATAGTTTACCTTGATGATATTTTGATCTTTAGCAGGTCCAAGGAGGAGCACATGAAGCATTTGGAGATGGTCTTGAGGAGGCTACATCAAGAGAAGTTGATGATCAATCAAGAAAAGTGTAAGTTTCTAAAAACTGAATTAGTTTACCTTGATTTTGTGGTTGCTAATGGATGTATGAAGATGGACCCTGATAAATTTAAGTCCATCTTAAAATGGCCTACACCTAGGTCCATAGGAGATGTTAGGAGTTTCCATGGGTTGGCCTCCTAATATAGGAAATTTGTAATAAATTTTAGTCATGTATGTGCCCCTATTCTCAATACCATCAAAGGGGGAATCAAATGTCAGTTTAAGTGGACTGTGGCAGCAGACCAAGGGTTTGAAATGTTAAAAAAGAGAATTATTGAGCTACCTATTCTTAGGTTTCCTAACTTCAATCAACTCTTTGTGGTGGAGTGTGATGCTAGTAAGTTGGCTATTGGATCAGTGCTAAGCCAAGAGGGACATCCTATGGCTTTCTTCTCAAATAAGTTGAATGAGGCTAAAAAAAATTACTCCACCTATGATTTGGAGTTATATGCTATGGTACAAGCCCTAAAAAAGTGGAGACGCTACCTATTACCTAGGGAGTTTGTGGTCTACACTGATAACCATGCTCTAAGTTTCTTGAATGGGGAAGAAAAATTCAAACAAAGGCACTTGAAGTTGGTAGAATCATTGCAGGCTTATACATTTGTCATAAAGCATAAGAAAGGGGTTAGCAACAAGGTTGCAGATTCTCTTCTCAAAAGAGTACTCACAATACAATAGATATAATTGCAAAGTGTAGGAATGGATGATTTTAAGGACCTCTACAAGGAGGACAAAGATTTTAGAGATGCCTATGAGGCATGTGTGAAGTTACAATAGGGCTTCAAAGTGGATTTCAATGAGTTTATGTTGCAGGAAGGCCTATTATTTAAAGGACATCTTATGTGTATACCATAGTGTTCAATGAGGGAGAAAATTGTGAAGGAGAAACACCAAGGAAGCTTGGGAGGCTACTTTGGAGTGGATAATACATTGGAATAAGTGAATAGGCACTACTATTGGCCTAAGTTACAATTATATGTTAGGATATTTGTAGGACAATGTCAGATTTTTCAGAGGGGAAAAGGACAAAGTAGAAACAATGGGTTGTACCAACCCCTATCCATACCCCAAAGGCCTTGGGAGTGCCTAAGCATGGACTTTGTTTTGGGGTTACCAAAGAAAAGTAGGGGTCATGACAGTGTGTTTGTGGTGGTGGACCATTTTAGAAAAATGGCACACTTCATTCCATGCAAGAAAACAAATGATGCTTCTCAAATTGTAGGTCTATTCTTTAGGGACATTGTAAGGATCCATGGATTGTCATTGAATATTGTAAGTGACAAAGATAGTAAGTTTGTTGATCACTTTTGGAGGACCCTATGGAAGATGCTTGGTACAAAATTATTTTTCTCTTTAGCCTACCATCCTCAGTCAGATGGACAAATAGAGGTAGTCTATAGGTCACTTGGGAACTTGCTAAGGTGTTTGACTAAACAACATGGACAATCATGGGAAAACATCATAGGGCGAGAAAAGTTTGCCTATAATGACTCCATTAATAGGAGTACCGGTAAAATCCACTTTGAGATAGTATATGGGCTAAATCCTAGAGGGATCTTGGAGTTGAGGGATCTCAATTTGAAGGACAATAGGAGTGCACAAGGGGAGTCATTTGTAGACCATATGAAGGAGCTTCATGATCAAGTCAATAAGACTTTACAAAAGTGAGTGGAGAAGTAAAAATCCAAAGCTGATCAGAAAAGAAGAGATTTTTAGTTCAAGGTAGGGGATCTAGTACTTTCCTATCTCAGGAAGGGGAGACTACCCAAAGGTCAGCCAACTAAACTACTCATGAAGAAGATAGGGCCACTAAAGATTTTGCATAAGTATGGCAAGAATGCCTATGCGGTGGAGTTGCCTCCTGATTTGGGGATTTCACCCATTTTCAATGTTTGTGACATGTATCCCTACAAGGGACCATCTCTAGACATAGGTTAGTCTACTCATGCAGATTTGGGGGATGATAATTGGGTGAAAGACTTGCCTACCCCAATGTCACTGAAGTTGGAAAGTGTCCTGGATTCTAAAGTGATCAAGAAGATAAGGAAGGGTAACTACAAGGAGTACCTCATCAAGTGGCAGGGACTATCTAAAGCTAAGGCCACTTGGATGACATAGACAGATATTCTAAAACATGGGGTCACCATTGAAGACCTCCTAACTCAAGGGACTTGAGTTATTTGATCTAGGGGAGTATGGTGTAGGGAACCTCCCTTTTTGATGTTTTAAGCATGTTTTTTGGTTAGATTAGGATTTCTTGTGTGGTTGGAAATAGGATCCAATAGTTTGGTTACTATGTTGATCCATTTCATGATTGTAAGAGCTATAGTGCTCATTAGGTGATTTAGGGTCATTTTGGGCTAAATTAGTGAAAGTTTCAATTTTGATGGAATTTGGGTTTAATGTGTGTTTTAGGAGCCTACATATCCTACCTAGGGTCATGGAAGTCAAACTCACCCATCGAGTTGACAAGAAGAGTCAAAATACTCAAAATGGCAAAAGTTGCTCGAGCAACTTTTGCAAGAAATGGACAAAATGTAGTTAGATCAGTTGTAACTTCCCATTCTTGGTATATGAGCATGGATTCAATGTTTTGAGATGGTTAATGAAATTTTGGATTGCAACAATTGTTTTTGGTACTCCTATACGAATGACTTTAACTGCATTCTTGTAATCTGCATTATCTTATTGCTACTGTATGGCTGTGTACGGATTGGTAGAGGTGATCGGACCCCATGGGGGTGTAGTGGTTTCAAATATATTTCATATGTAATAGATAGTTTTTTTCCAAGTTCTTGTAGTGTAAAATTAGTGAATTGTGAAGGTCACTATTCTGCAAGTGACAATACAGTGTTGTTTAGTTAGAAATGGCTCTAACCTAAGAACCCACTAGTGGATTTGGCTAAAACCATGGGGGAAGTAGGGTTAGAGTCTTTAGATAGGGTTTTGGTTTCCATTTTTTTTTTTTCAAAGGATTTCCTAGATAAAATGGAAAGCCCTATGGCTGACTGTTGAATACAGGTGAGCGAGGACAGGGTGGACAATGACTTGGTTCGAGGACCCATGAACTTTAGGAAGAGACTTAGTGGAATTTTTATATGCCCTAGATAGTATCCTATTAGGATTCAAAGGTGGAAGGAGGTGAATTTAATTTTGGATACCTTTTTGATAATTGTTCATGCTGACTGGTCCAAAGGCCTAAATAATAGGCTAAAAACTAGGGCCTGGTGGAAATAAGGGTTGTGGGTGCAACCAGAAGTCAAGAATTTGCATTCTGATAGTGGTCATAGGAAACTTGAAGATTTTCAAGGTCTTTTGTGGATTCATTAGGATAGCTTGAGATAAATAACCCAAAAAAATTAGACCTACTCGGGATTTGGCAATTAGGCTTCCTAGTGAAATTGAGACCAATTAGATTGGTAATATGTCTAGAAATATGGGAAAGAGTTCAGAACGATCTTGGATGGGTTAAGAAGATGAATAAGAGTCTAAGTGGATGTATGTGAATATCCTAATTAGGGGTTTGGGATCCTAGTAGGGAATCTAGTGGAGAAGACTAGGCATTTGGGGAACTAGTTGGACTAGTTAAGCCTAGAAACTTTGGAATCTTCCAAAGATCAACTATACCTTGGAGGAGAAGTTGATAGTGAGGATCTAGGAGATTCTAATTGGGAAGGAATCCAAAAATAAGTAACCATTGGATGGTTAGGTTAGAGAAAGAAGTTAAATGAGTGAAGAAAACACTAGAGTCCTAAACCCCTTTGCATCATCAGTGCTACCACTATCCACTATCACCGTACAAAACTTACCTCTCACCTTGCATCTAGTCCTGAATAAATTATTTTGATGATAAGGTTTTTTTGCCTTATTCACCTTAAAATTTCAGATCATAAGAGCTTCCCCATTTTCAAGAGCATTGTCAGCTTCACGAGTAGATGGTCCACCTTCTTCACTCACACAAGAAACTCTCTTGTCTTCCTTACACTAAAAATCCTCTTGTCCTTTGAAGAGACACTTAAATAAAGTACCTATAAACTCTTTACCACCATTACCTCCCTTAGGTGTAACCGGTTTAGCTTCTACTTCAACCACTTGCTTTCCCTTATCACCACCAACAACTTTCTTCTCTCTTCCTCTAGAGTTATTATTTTTTTTTTTATTGAAGTTGTCTTCTTCCTTTAGGGCATACTAATAAGCCTCATCAATAGATCCAATCCTCAAAATATGCATCTCATCTTGAATATTGAACCTCAATCCATTCATATACCTAGACACTTTTCTTTAGAAAGCTCCTTGTGACCAAATCTAATGGTTATGTTGTAAAAATCTGCAGTGTAATTTCTCACACTCAGGTCCTTCTAGTTCAAGCTCCACAACCTCTTGAATAACTAAAATTCATATTCTTTAGGTATGAACTTAGTCTTCAACTTTGCAACAATCAACATGCACCGAGTGATCTTCATTTGACCTTCCTCTTCCCTATCCCTCTGCAATTCTTTCCACCACAAAGTTGCATGAACTTTCAAATTTGTATGTACCAACCTTACTGTCAAAAGGTCTTGAATATCTTCAAACTCAAAGTGATATTATAACTCACCTACCCAATTAATCAGGTCCTCTGGGTTTAATGTACCTAAGAAATTAGATACTTCCAACCTATAACCAACACCAATCCTTTCTATAGGTCTCACCAATCATTCAAATACATCACTCCCAACATACCTAGGAAGATTTTCATATCGGAATCCCTTTACAACTTCCTCCAAACCATCATCAGATTTAGGGTTCCTATTAAATCCAACAATATAAGTCTTGATCCCTTCCATGAACTCATTCCTTAAACCATTCATCTCATTCCTAATATCAGCTCAGAGGTCTTCCTTCATTTTCTCCATCAACCTTGGGTTCATTCTTGATGGAACCTTTCTAAATATTAGGTCTAACTACCTCCAATCAATGATCTGATTCACCAAAGATGACACCCTAACCCTTGGAAAACACTGGTTCTCAAGAAGAACCTAACTAACATAATAAAGAGTCATTTTTATGACCTTGTGCAACTCCTTCACTGATGTGAGTCAGATCTAATCTCTTCAACCTGCCAACAATGCCATAGGAATGCCACAAGTCTAGTATTTAGATCAGTAGCTACCACAAGATCCAAACCTTTTTCTCTGATACCAACTGATGCATCCAAGAGAAAATAATCCCCAAAGGAGATGTCAAATCCTTGTAGAAAGAGTCAACACAATGGTAAAAAACAAGATACAATCAAGAACAACATGATTGGCATCCAAACAACTAATTTGTTTAACTATAATTTCTTTATACATGATGAACTCTAAGGCCATCCTGGTTTTAGCCAAGTACAAAGAAAACCTAACAAGAAAACACAATCCATACCTATTCCTAAATCTTCCTAAGTCTTAGAGCTATCCTCTAGCAGATTCTCTACTACCCAACCCCTTTTCCAAACTTCCTCCTCTTTCCCAAATGATCATAAGCCTTAAACCTATACACATCCACCAATAGGTTTCCCTCAACCAACTATTACACATCCCATAATTTTTTTTATACCCATTCATCCCAAACCCTAATTAAATACAAAATTAATCATTTCATGAGGAGTTATCCAAAAAATCAAGTCATCCACACATACATCCACTTGGGAAATCATGCCAATCAGCTCCACCGATCAGAACAACGACCGTAACCTCAATCAATCAACCCATTAACTCAACTGAACCAATGTCATGAAGAAAAATTACAATGGACAAAGAAATAACAAGATATATCAAACCATTCCACTTGGAGAAGTGCAATCATAGAAATCAACTCTATGAATAGAAATGAATGTAACCCTTTTCACCATTCCTGCCAAAAATCTCTACAGATTGACCTCTCACTAAATCTTACCAAACTGCCTGGAACTAGAAATTCCTTACATCCTATCACAAAATCACATATAACTCATGCACGGTAACTCCAATTGAATTGTGATAATAGGAAAAACTTCTTAATGACCCCATAAACACCGTATTATGACCGCACCTTCTAAAGATCCACATAACTCCACCTAGCCAAAATTCACCGAACTACTGACCAAGAACAAAATACAAACACACAAAATGGTAACAAAGATCCATAAGCTAAACAAGTTTTTTTGGATGATACAAGATTACCAAGGACCTAGGATGCTCCTCCATCAATGAAAAAGGAAAAGAAGAAAGTGTCATAAGGTATGACAACTATGATAATTAGAGGATAATTATCAAGAGGGAATTTTGAATTATAAAAACTCATTATTCCCACCAAAAATTAGTCAATTAATTAATTGGAATTAATTTTTTGTGGAGAGATAGGAAAGAGGGAATAAATAAAGTCAATTTATTTATTCAATTAAGACATAGGGATAAACTATGGGTTAATCATCCCAACAGGAAAAATTAGTTGATCGTTGACTAAATTAACAATAGGGTGCAAGCACAAAGTTGAGTGCCAATTCCGCGGAAGTCCGCGACAAAAAAAAATTGGCAACCAGATACGGGCACCCATTTTTTAAAAAACGGGTGCCCATTATTGGTCGGGTGCTCGAGCCGTGAATATAAAATGGGTGCCCATTTTCAAAATGGGCACCCGTTTTGGTTCGGGTACCCGTAGCAAAACGGGCACCCGTTTTTTAAAAAATGGGTGCCCATTTTTTAAAAGTATTTAAAATTTGTTTTAAACCGTTTTGCAAATCATTTTCACAATTTACAAAACGGGATCACATTTTTATCTGAACGGGTACCCATTTTTCAGAGCTACCACCGACCCCCCTGCTGCCGTTTTTCCTACTACAGGTACGTATTATTGTTTTTCATTTGTTTTTTATTATTTTTTTTATTAAAAATCTTTTTTATTATTGTTTTTAATTAGTTTAATGTTAAAAATTATATATTGTCTTTAATGTTTATAGTTTTTGAGAGCTACCACTGACTCCCCTGCTACCATTTTTCCAGGTACGTATTATTATTTTTATTTGTTTTTTATTATTTTTTTTATTAAAAATATTTTTTATTATTGTTTTTAATTAGTTTAATGTTAAAAATTGTATATTGTGTTTAATGTTTATAGTTTTTTTTAAATATAATTAAAATAAATTGTTATATATTTAGTTTTAAATTTTAATTTGTAATTTAGTTTAGAAAACTTGTTTTTAATCCTAAGTAGAAAACTAAAACCTAAACCAAATGACAACTGAAACAAGAAACCCTATGTAGAAAACTAAAACCTAAACCTAACGACAACTGAAACAAGAAACCCTAGGTAGAAAACTAAAACCTAAACCTAACGACAACTGAAACAAGAAACCCTATGTAGAAAAATAAAACCTAAACACAACTGAAACAAAAATGTAAACCTAGACATATAACTGAAAACAAAATTGCAAACCCTAGGTCCA
>MU226675.1:566811-578282 GCA_018584345.1 Thuja plicata
TTTGATATTCAATCTCTAAGTGCCTCAAATTTTGACATCAATTGACAGACAACTTGAAAATCAGGGAAAACACTTCCACTTTTTGCCCAAAAAGTGGACTCAACTTCTTGCTGGCACCCAATATTGACGCCAAATTTAGTTGGTTTTGATGATTTTAATGAGGATTCAAAATGATTCTGAAAGTTTCAAAATGGCTTAGGAAATTCCAAGGCATCGATGAAATTTGACAATGCGCTTGAAACAATGATTGATAATGAAATATCATCGATGAACTTTGACAATTCTATTGAAGCTAGATGATGATAAGGCATCAGTGAACTTTGACAATGTGCTTGAATAATGATGAGGAGAAGGTTGAGTTTGAAATTATCTTGGACTGATTTGGACTAACTCAAACTGATTTAGGAACATTGGTATGATTTAGGATCAAATAGGATCTATTTAAGAAGATTTAGGATTGATTAGGATTGATATAGGAAAATGATTAAGTCAGCCAAAATGAGAGAAATGTTAGTAATTGATGACATGGAAGAATAAAAAAAATTAGTGAATAGAATATTTTTTAAAAAGGGGGCACATAGGTGTGAACTATTTTTGGGTGTCTACATATTTCCCCTCTTTTATACAATGCGCTTCTGAGTGTTGTGTCAAAGAATAATTAAAAATCATGTTCCAGTGGATAGACAAAATTGGAGGTAGGATACACCTTTGAAAAATTGGGTAGAAATTGATAGGAGGAATGTTTTTTGAAAAGAAAGTGATTGCAAGGATTGGTGGAAGAAACGCTAGGAGAAAGCAAAAATTAGACAGAAGAGAAGAATTATTAGTAGTGATGAAACAATTTCTTTCATAAGTGCACTTTTGTCATGAGAGCTTTATTTAATATGGAAAAATGGATGGGTCACACAATGAAATAGAAAATCAGGGTAATAATGTGATCCATTTGTGTAAAAAAAAACATAATTGTAGATAAGGGATGTTTCCATCCATCCTGAAGCATATGACATACATGCCCCATAACTCTATGAAAAATACCCCACAAATAGAAGACAAAAACAAAAATAAAGGACCATGAACCATCTCGACCACTATCATCACTCAGTGATATACCAGAGTAGCATAGTAACATGAAAAAAGATAAATCAATAAAAGATAAAACTCACTGAGCAAAGCAAGTCAACAATAATTCTAATCTTGTTGTCAAAGTTGATAGTTTATTTGATGATGATAAGGATGTCTGGTTTCAGGATTGAAATACCTCATCAAAGTCATATATCTTCTAGTCTTGAGTATACTACACACTGAATAAGATAAAAAGATGATTAATAAAGGACAAATTGATGTTGATTGATTGATGGGACACGTTTGATATGATTGATTTCTCACATGAATGGATAGTTTATCGGTTAATGCATGATTTTGTTAAGCACAAAATTTGACAAGTCTTCAAATTATGTGTTCTCAAATGTTTGTCTGTCACAAGGGATAATTTATTGATGAAATGAAAATGATTATGTACAAATTTATTGCATTATTTTGAATATTTTTCAAAATTTTAAGGGGTTTTAGATATTATATTTGTTTTGTTCTTTTTTTAGGACATTTTTATTATTTTTAATGATTTTTCCAGCATCATATATAATTTTAATGGTCGTTTTTCAATATCATAATTTATTTTAATGGTCTTTTTAAGGATCATATTATAATTTTTTTGAATTTTTTAGGAAATTAATATTTACATAAGGAAGATGCATTGAATTGTTGTGTCTAGCAAGGCAAGGACATTATGGATGAAAGAAGGGATTTCTATATGGATGAAGTCCAAGGGTCACTAATTTCATTGCATCTGTTTAGGTTGCTAAGAGCTATCTAAGAAATGGGATAATATTTGTTTTACCAAGCTGAGGGATTGGACAAGACAATGATAGGGTAATGAAAAGGTGCACTGAATGGGATGCAATGCTGATAGGGTTACTTTGGGTTCCTCTTGGTCCAATGATCCAAGATTCCATATTAGATCTAGAGTGATGAATAATCTCCTCTCCCTCTTTCCAATTCACCTAGGAATCTCCTACTCAAAGATATCCCATCAAGTTCATATAGTACTCACTCAGGTCATCTACTTCTGTAAACCAACAAGTCTCCCAAAACCTCGATTATCTAGCATAGAACCTTGTAGGAGTGTGTAGGTCATGTAATTTGTGTCATAGTGGTGGAAAATATTTAACCAATCAACTCTTAACCTTGTTTTTCTCACCGATCTCCTAATTCCTTCCAATTAGGCCTTATAATGCTTGTATCCCTTATTTAGCCCTAACTCCCTACATTTTTTGTAATTATATTTTTATAATCCAAAAGAACCTATCAAAAAATGTCCATTATATATACCCTTTTGGAATCCTCAAAATATTTTAGAGGTCTCACCTTCCCATGGAGTCTGTACATGCCCTAATTCAAACTAATATTTTCTAGGTCTTTGCAAGGATTTCTAGACCATTCACTGGTTCAAGTCTTCAAATATCTTCAAAATGGATTAAACATTATCCTAACCATGTCCACACAATTCTTAGACACTAATTAAAATCCTTTAATCAATAGTTTGATTCTATCATTCATCCCTTGCAAGTATCAACACACTATTGCTTGTCTGCACCTAGCCAGGTAACTGAACAACTTGCCTAGGGAAAGAATTTAAATTAAGCTAACCATATCCTCTTGTATCCTACTTGGTATGGTAAAATATACATAAGCTCCATTCTAATATCCCAAATTTCCATGATTATTCCATAATGGGATCTCAAGAATGAACCTTTTTTCCTCACCCTACTCTATACAGGCCAATGAACTTGCAAGACCGAAAATATTTACAAAACACAAACTATACTATTCCACAAACATGAAAAATGTATAGAAACAAAGAAGGTAAATTATAAAATACTATTTCCAAAAAAAATTAATGGATTTTCAATCCATTGACATCAAAATTACTCCAAAAATACTTGACTATGACAAAAAATGAAGTGGTTCTTGTATTGCAAAAAGTGATCAACTCTATCCAGCCTTGGGAATCAAGCCTAGGGGGAATTATATAGTAAAACCCCTTGTGGTTACACATTTGGTTGTCCAAAGAAACCAAATTCATTCATTTTAGTTCTTTAGGACAAAAGTTGTCAACCAACTTTGCAAAGTTGCAAAAGTTGTCATAACAACTTTTGTCAATTTTTGCAACATTGCTTTCCTCATTAACTATTTGATTCCAATCTATCAAGAAAGGTTTAAAACAAAATTTAATACCATTTTCAGGCCAAAATAACTTACTCCTCACATTTGGTAGTCTTTTCTACCTCCTAGGCTCTTTTCCGCATATTTAGGACCCTTAAGGACTAAGTACATCGTAAGAGAATTTTGTAAAATGTCTTATATTGTTGTAGTTATAGAATACTAGACCTTTCCTAGATCCAATTTAGCTCAAATTCTGAACCTTCTATTTCTCTAAAAAACACTATCTTTATGCCCATATCCATTGCGTGAATAAAAATAACCATCGAATGAATGAATTTTATTCCATATTTTAAGTTTTTACATTCAGTTGTTCTATATCCAAACTTGTAGAAAATATTACATCTTCCCTTAAATGATTGATTTTGATTCTACCTCTACAATTATTTTCCTTGTGACCAAATTTAAATTGTAGGAAATTTTTTTACATTAAAAGAGTACCTGGATGGATCAATAGAGTTTCCTTTTAAACGATTCTTTCATTTCTAGACTACAATAGAGTATTGTCATCTTTTAGAGTTCATTGGTTTATCACTAGTCTTTCCTTCAATCCTATTCTAATATCTCACACTTTTTAGAACCAAGCTCTTCTTCGCTTATGTCCCCCTTAGGTATATTTATAGGTATACCAATTTCACCTTTTTATTTAATAATTTTATATCTTTGAGTTCCTTATTTTTAGAATGCGAACTTCTTTTTCAAGTTCAACACCATCTTCAATTTTTTTTTTCAACTCAATTTCAAGATCATCCATATATTGTCTTCCCTCATTAAGACATTCTTTTAGAATTAAAATATTTCTATATATTTATTATGATTCTATTTTCTTTCATCAAGGTCTTGTTGTAACTAGGATTTGCACCTGAAAAGATAAGCTTGATGCTCAACAATCCTTTGAAACATGGGAAAATATTTGATCCTATAGGTTTCTCATTGTGTAAAAGAACCTTCTTATTGTGGATCATCTCCCATTTTTTATATCCTAAAACTTATCCTTGACTCAGAAAAGGGAAGAAACAATATTCTTAAAATGAAACCTATCCTAAAAGGAGCTGATGTACTAAATGTTGACTAGCTTATGCAATCTTCTTAACTCAAAAGACCTTCAAAAAATAACCTTGAAACTCTCACACCTCAACTAAACATGTGATTTATAAGTGTTTCTTAAAAGGGTTTAAACCTAATGCTTTCATAAAGGAAAAATAACTAGTTTTCACAACTACAACCTATTAAAATCAATGAACATAATTTAAGACATGCATCTACTATGTATCTTCCTATATCAAATTCTAATTGAATGAGACAAATGAAAGGAATTAAATCATATAAATTCATCAAAATAACCCATTTGAGAATACAATACAAGAAGTATTGAAGAGGAAAGTGCTTCTATTTTATAAAAAATAAAGAGTGTTACTATTACAAAAATCAGCAAATGAGTTTATAATCCATGCAAGAGAATGAAAAATAAATCCTTTGAAAAGAGGATACAATTGCCTTATATAAAAGTTCTTTCAAAAAATACAAACTAAACTAAAAGGAGAACTGAACTGTAATTGTTGATTACCTTGATTTATCCTCCAACTTTACAAAATATCCCATGGGTTGAATCCACAAAGGAATCTCAAAAAAAGATTGGTGGAACTGGAAGATACTGAAGTCAAGTAGGCCAAAAGTTTTCTTGAACTAATGTATGACCCGTAAGGGCTCCTTAACTGAGTCAAGATTTCTAATCAAGTCCTCAAAACTCTTATTTCACCCCCACAACATTCATCAATATCCTATGAATATCCTATTGAAATAATTGACTAAGAGTCAAAAAACCCTTTGCAATTATTTTGCATCATAAAATAATATTTATTAAGTGGTTGCTAAATATCACTTAACAAATATATTTATATTTGTTGAACATGCCAATTAAATCCGGGGAGGGGTGAATTAGTTATTCCCACACAAGTTTACAAAGGTTTCTCTTTGTTTGTTAGCAATTAAGCAGTTCCAATAACAACTTGAGATTTGTCAGTGTAGCACACTAAAAATCCATAGAAAATATAAACATGAAATGAACAAGAATACTGAAATAGGGAACACTAGATTTTATGTGGAAACTGCAAGATGGGTAAAGCCACACAGAAGCTAATTCTCATGAAATGTAAAAAAAACTTGTTAATATGACACCGAAAGGTGATTTGATACAAAAGTTGACTGCCAGAAGGATCATTTCCAATACACAAGGGCTCATTTCCAATACAAAGAGGCTCACTGCTGACACACAAAGGCTCACTATCGATACACAAGGGCTCACTTCTCACTGCTGGAATATATGAAAATGAATATAACCCACCTTTTAGATCTATATACTACTTTGCATGAACATGGATCTCCTTCACATAAATTTGTATTCACTTCATATATGATTCACACATGTACCACACGTGCATACCTATAGATACAAAAGGTTCTTTATTTATACTGGTATCCAATATTACATATGTTTTCTACACCAGAAATGTGATATCACCAACGCAACAAATATTATATTTACATTTAATTCATGGAATTGGCCCTAGATTTAGGGCATACAATTCATAAAACGTGATAGTGTGATTAAGAAATAGGCCCGACTTAAGGATTTACAATACACATTGTATTTATTGAAGCCATCTAAATACCATAACTAAGACCAAAAGATGGAAATGAAAAATAAATATTACCATTGATAGGATTAAATCTTGATTGTATTTGTGTCTTCAATACACTAATCTATCTCCAACAGACCAGTAAACCTAAGATGTCTTATTTTGAATCTTCTTATGTATAACCAAAAGCTCCTGTTACACTACTGATAGCTAACATGACATGCCAAACAAAAACTACAACATCCAAACTATCAGTAAGAGGCTTTGACATCAATGGTACAATCAATTCCAACACTTCCTCACATATTCTAGCAATCTCCCTCTCTGGAATTGACAGATTTTTTTTGCAAAATAAAGAGTTAAGAGGAAACACTGATTTGTCAAATATCCAAAAACACTCCCCTTGAGTAGATACTATTTTTTGTTTTCTTCTCAAGAAAAATCTCCCCCTTTTTTCTATAATGGAATTGGGCCAAAAAGAAATCAAGTAAATCTATCTATAGTAAAACAACATTTTTAATTGTAAATACCTATTTATACCCCTTCTTGAAGACAAGGAACTCTTTCTTTTATTATGCAATAAATTCCTTCATTCCAGCACACAAAGTGTCACATTCTACTAGCATTTTAAATGATCTTGTCCAATCAGAAGTAGGAAACCTCTGCTCAAAGTTCTCATCATCAGTTATGATGTTGGAAATATGCTCCATCCTAAATTCTACCATGTTATTCACAAGCTAGAAGGTCTTTATTATGTCATCCCTCTGTATTTTTTGAGACAACAACTCAACCTATAGTTCTCCTATCCTCATCATTTGCTTGCATTCTCTATCCCTAAAAATATCATAAGGTTTTTCTACCTCATTAAGCTCAAACTTAATCTTCTCACACTATCCTCTAAAGTTGTCAATAGTAGTAGGCCAACGAAGATAGTATCGGTAGACCTCTGAGATTTGTTCCAAACATGCTTTAGTCTTATCGATAAGTAGGTATAATGTATGCAAATAATTGTCACTTGTTTTCAAGTTTCTTCTCCATATACAAAAATTTGGTATTGAACTGTAGCAGATTCTTCTCAACCAGTACAACAATGTCACCAAATAGCTTTCTAGATATACTAGATACTGTAATCCTTTTTTTATTCAAATGGTATATAAGAAACTTCAGTATAATGGCTCTATCGGGTAGAAAGAACTCAACCCACAAAACACTAATTTTCTTAGATTCACTATTGTTCAAAATATAATTTACGTAATTAGTATCAATAGCTCCCCTTTCTACTAGTGAAACCATGGGTTTCTCCATTTCCTTCTTTGATTCCATTTCCTCTTATTTTTCTTCACTTTCGGTTGCACTCTCCTTACTGTGAGCACAGTCCTCTTCACAGTGACATATTGAAACTGTAATAGCTTTCTTTCCTTTCTCACTTATCCTTGTCTTCTTAGGTTCATAAGGTGAATCACCAATGACCACTTCCACATTTTTATATTCCATGGAGGAACCTTCATGAAATTGTCTTGTCGATAAAGCACTGATAACCACCAAAACATTACATAGCTTCTCCTGAAGAGATTAGAGTTATTCCTTGAAGACATAAATTTTGTTTTTTCAGCTGTTATCGGTACCTATAAATATATCTTCCAAAAGGGATGCCAGTTCTCCATACAATATGTTATTTTCCAGGTAAAGAGTCCATGAAGTAAAATACCAAACACATAACCAATGATCCAAAAAACAAACCATAGTTATCCTATATTGTCATGTTTACATTCAAAAACATGTTATCTAACAATATTTTGCATAAAATCATGTCAACATCCTCATGAAACATCTTGCATGTCATGTAGACAACTATGGAAGACATAGAAAAATCATGAGTACATAATTAAATTTGGTAAGACATGTGTGAAACATACCTGACAATAGGATCCTCAATAGAATAAATTAGGAATGTGTGTTCATCCCTTCCAATTACCATTAGGACTTCCACCTCTTCATAATTGATCGACTTCTTTATAGGAGCTTCACCTTCACTACACTGACCAATAATTTATTTAATTACTTCCTTCATTGTGATGCATGGTGTGTCCAACATCAATGTTTCACCCTAAAAATACTTCAGCATGGACATAATGAACTCTTTTTTTATCACACCATAGGAATTCACCCCAAATTTCAAGCCCTATCTCTCTAAATTTCTACATTCCTTCTTCTTGTAATCCAAACTCCAATTGCTTTAACTATTTCTAATTAATTTTTTTCATCTCTACGTTTTCTCCTTTTTCCTTTTTGTACTTCCATGAGAAAATAATCTAGGTGCCATGATTATTCACAAATTCCTTACGCTCAAGTTCTCTACAAATATTCAAATGAATATCCTTCATGCTACAATACCAACTAATCCAAATCTTTTTAATGACCCATGAAAATGACAAATCTCTCTCAAATTGATTATTGCCGACACATTCAATGTACCTTACTTGTCAATCATTTAAAAACTATCTTGTCATCATTAATTCATTTATTTTTCCCTTTATAACAACCTTGTTGTGACTGATATCACTCTAGAATAGGGTAGGTGTAAGATTCAGATTACTTGATACTCCCCCTGAGCCATAGATCTATTCTCATTTATCGTTAGGACAAGCATCAATATCTAGTACCAAGAAAACCTTTCTATAAATCTATTTCTCCATTCCACGCTCTGTTTCTAAGATCCACTAGATTTTTTAGCATGATTATCACATCCAATATTTGTCGGTGTTTTGTTGGATTAGCATGATTTAGCATAGTCACAGACTCACTTGTCTATCCCTACTTGAAATAATTCTCATTCCTTTTTATGGATATCAATGATTTAGCTCTGAATTGAATTTATTTATGACCAAATTTATGACACACAACAATTTCCATGAAACATTTTATTCGTATTATTCTCCTTTTCCTAATTAGAAACTTGAATTTTGCACTGCTTCCCCTCATGACCAAAATTATGACATTTAGTGAATTGTTCTCTTTAAATTCTTCTCATCTAACAATCTATTGCTCACTACAACATTTGGGGTCAAATTTTGACGCCAATTTGTGACAACACTACCATTTGTGTGTGATTTTTGTGTTTTTTTTCAAGTGCCCCAATGCTATTGTAATACTGACAGTATTGTCATAATTTTGACACCCACATGATTATAAACAAAAAAAAAGAAAGGCTCATTTATGATTTTTGTGATCGAGTTGTGTGCGCGATGAGGGCCCTAACTGTGATAGATCAAGTTGCGTGCACGAAGAGGGCTCTTCTGTTGTGAAGCTCAAGCTCAATTTGGAAGCTTGGTATATGGTAGCCGTGAATTCAGATAGACATTCAAGATTTGTCTTCTCATTAACTCAATTTCATTTTGATGGCATTTGTTTATTTAATGGCACAATATGAATGTTAATACTCGCATCATTTACATCTTTGCATTTGGAATGCTTGATGACCCATGAGCTTTGAGAGCTAGGGCATAATTTCTATTACCTTCAAGGCATTGTGTGAAGTGTTTGATCTCTCTTTATTTTTTTTTCTGTTGATAGTCACTATGTGGTACTCCTCGTTTGTGGTCATTTCATGAGGAAATATCTTGATGGCTCGCGAGATACAAGCTAGGGCATCATGCATTGTTTATGAGCTCACTATTTGATACTGACATTGTTTACATCTTTGCATTTGGAATGCTTGATGACCCATGATCTTTGAGAGCTAGGGCATAGTTTCTATTACATAAAAGGCATTGTGTGAAGTGTTTGATCTCTCTTTATTTGTTTTTCTATTGATATTCACTATGTGGTACTCCCCGTTTATGATCATTTCATGAGGAAATGCCTTGATGGCTCGCGAGCTACAAGCTAGGGCATCATGCATTGTTTATGAGCTCATTGTTTAATATTGGCATTGTTTACATCTTTGCATTTGGAATGCTTGATGACCCGCGCGCTTTGAGATCTAGGGAATCATTGCTATTACCTTCAAGGCATTGTGTGAAATGTTTGATCTCTCTTTATTTGTTTTTCTATTGATATTCACTATGTGGTACTCCCTGTTTATGATCATTTCATGATGAAATATCTTGATGGCTCGTGGGCTGCAAGCTAGGGCATCATGCATTGTTTATGAGCTCATTGTTTAATATTGACATTGTTTATATCTTTTATTTTGGAATGCTTGATGACCCGCGAGCTTTGAGAGCTAGGGCATCATTGCTATTACCTTCAAGGCATTGTGTGAGGTATTTGATCTCTCTTTATTTTTTTTCTATTGATATTCACTATGTGGTACTCCCCGTTTATGATCATTTCATGAGGAAATGTCTTGATGGCTCACGAGCTTCAAGCTAGGGCATCATGCATTGTTTATGAGCTCACTATTTAATACTAGTATTGTTTACATCTTTACATTTGGAATGCTTGATGACCCGCGAGCTTTGAGAGCTAGGGCATTGTTTCTATTACCTTCAAGGCATTGTGTGAAGTGTTTGATCTCTCTTTATTTGTTTTTCTATTGATATTCACTATGTGGTACTCCCCGTGTGTGAAGTGTTTGATATCTCTTTATTTATTTTGTTGTTGATATTCACTATGTGGTACTCCCCATTTATGATAATTTCATGAGGAAATGTCTTGATGGCTCGCAGGATGCAAGCTAGGGCATCATGCATTGTTTATGAAATTGGGGAAGGGAGCTTTGGAAGAGTGTATTTGGGTAACTTGAAAAATAAAGATGTCACAATAAAGATAATAAATTTTGGAGGGAGAGACAACAAGAAATTTTATTTGGTGTATGAATATTCTTCTTATTCAGAACTATTATTCTAAAAATTCTTTTCCCTATAACTATCTATAAACATTATTATTTGTTTGGGGTCGTCCAAAACTCCCTCTCACACTTTAAAATTCAAACTTACCTACAAAAATTAATTTCATTGGTAAACTATTGCAACATGTTAGGAGAAAATAGGAGGGATGAAATCCCAATGCAATCTTCCAATTTTTCCACTAATTGTTGCTCCTAATAGGTAGGTGAAAACAATAGGCTTAGGAGAAATAAATATTACAACACTGGCTAACAGTGGCATGTGTCACTACATCATCTCTATCATTGAAAACCACACCTTTTTTCCTTCAACAGTAGACCCATAATATCTCCTTCTCCTAACCATTGTCATACTAAACTAAAAGATACTCATGGCATGATGACAGTGAAAATTAATGTTGCTCTTGAAACAAGTCTACCAATCGTTCATTATTTAAACCAGAATTACCACATGTAATATTTTTTATGCATTAGAAATAGTGAAAATTCCATGTTGTAGATGTATTAGAAGAGGGTATTCAATCAAGATTAACAACTGACTCAAATAGATACACTATTAATAGTCAATCAAGAGGCGTATATCCATGCTCTACAATTAGATAACCACCGTCATTATTTATAACAAATTTTTATGGGTTTTTGTAGAAATATGGTGGCTTCAGTCATATATATATATATATATATATATATATATATATATATAT
>MU226675.1:593843-607284 GCA_018584345.1 Thuja plicata
CACTAAGCCAGTGTTGGTTCTACCTAGTTTTGAAAAATTGTTCACAGTGGAGTGTGATGCAAGTAACATTGCTGTTGGAGCAGTGCTAAGTCAGGAAGGAAGACCTATTGCCTTTTTCAGTGAAAGGATAAATGAAGCAAAGACCAGGTATTCTTCCTATGACCTTGAACTATATGCATTAGTGCAAGCATTGAGAAAGTGGAGGCATTACTTATTGCCTAAATAATTTGTAGTTTATACTGACAATCAAGCTCTAAGCTTTATAAACACTCAAGAGAAACTCAGCTTAAGACACATTAAGTGGATGGAATTCCTACAGTCTTATACATTCACCATTAAGCATAAGAAAGGTCAGGTGAACAAGGTTGCAGATGCCTTGAGCAGAAGACTGCTGATAGTGCAGGAAATACAGTTGAGAAGCATTGGAGTAGAAGAATTCAAAGATTTGTATGTAGGGGATGAAGATTTTGCAAAAGCATACAAGGTATGCTCTGATTTTGAAAATCATTTTCACAGTGAATTTTCTAACTATACTCTGCAGAATGGCTTTTTGTTTAGGGATAATCAATTATGTGTTCCAAGGGGTTCCATGAGAGAGAACCTGATACAAGAAAAACACAATGGATGTTTGAGTGGGCATTTTGGATTGAACAAGACTCTAGAATTAATAAATAGATACTATTACTGGCTGAAGATGCAGAATGATGTAAGGAGATATGTAGAGCAATGCACAGTTTTCCAGAAGGCAAAGGGGACCTCTACAAATGCTGGTTTGTATCAACCACTACCCATACTAGATAGGCCTTGGGAATTTTTGAGTATGGATTTTATTGTGGGGTTACCTAGAACAAAGACTGGTTATGATATCATTTTTGTTGTAGTAGAAAAGTTCAGAAAAATGAGTCATTTTATACCTTGTAAGACCACAAATGATGCCAGTCATATTGCTCATTTATTTTTCAAGGAAATTGTTAGAATTCATGGTTTGCTAGTAAGTATAGTGTCTGACAGAGATGTCAAATTCATGGGTCACTTTTGGAAGACCTTATGGAGAAGATTGGGAACTAATTTGTCCCACAGTTCTTCCTACCATCCTCAAACAGATGGACAGACATAAGTTATCAAAAGAGTGCTGGGAAATTTGCTTAGATGCCTAACAAAGGAGTATGGACAAGCCTGGGATCAAGTGTTACCATAGGGAGAATTTGCTTATAATGATAGTGTTAACAGGACTACAGGGAAACGCCCATTTCATATTGTATATGGGATGCATCCACATGGAGTTTGTGAACTCAGAGAGCTAAAAGGATAGGGAGTGATAAGTGGACATGCTGATGACTTTGCACACTCTATGAAGGAGATACATGATCAGGTGAAGAAGAATCTGATTGAAACAAATCAGAAATTAAAAGAGAAGGTAGATGAAGGAAGGAGAGAAGTCCAATTTCAAATTGGAGATCTGGTAATTGTACATCTGAACAAAGCCAGATTACAGAAGGGGATTCCTGCTAAGTTGCAAATGAGGAGAATAGGTCCCTGCAAGATATTGGAGAAGTATGGGCAGAATTCCTATAAAATTGATTTACCTAACGATTTGGATATATCACCTATTTTTAATGTGCACGATCTTATTCCATACAGAGGACCAGTGATACGTGAGAGCACTCAGCAGATGGAGATAGGAAAAGATGTTCAAGATATACAGGTGAAGACTAAGTCCAAGTTGCAGGAAGAGAAAATCCTGGATTCATGAGTTCAGAAGACAACTCGACGCAGGGTATACAGAGAATACCTTGTCAAATGGTTAGGGTTACCAGAAGCAGAAGCTACATGGATGGACGAAGAAGACTGCAAAAAACAAGGAATTAGTTTGGCATTATTGCTGACTAATTCAAACTGATTTCTCCTTCTCAGGGGGGAGTATGGTGCAGAGCACCCTAGGGTTTTAGCTCCAAAACCCTAGCAGTTTAGCAATGGTGGTCCAGGAGAAAATCACGGTTAGCAGTTAGTCCTTTTTGGTTAGTAAATAGTTATCTTCCTAAATGCTAACAGCTCTTAACTCCTAGCGCAGGGTGGTTAAAAACCGATGAAATTATACTCATCGCACAGTCGGTAGCTAATGGGCAGACAGTTTGGAAACTGTGTGACAACACGATGATGTTCTATCACTCAGTCGGTGGGTAATAGGTGGTTAAAGGAAAATGGCCGCGACGCTGCAATGACAGTACATTAACCCATCGCGTAGTCGTCGATCAACCAGCGGTTAAGTTTTGAAGTGTGTGAGTGAGCGACGAGGAGGCATCACACAATCGCAAGGTGAATAGATAGTTAAGTTTATAATTGCGTGAGAGCGCGACGAGCGCTCATCGCACAGCCGGAGACTAATCGGCAGCTCAGGTCAGAGTGTTGCGGGTACATGACGATAATGCATCGCACAGTCGCGAAACAATAGACAGCTCAGTTCAAACCATTGCGAGAGTGTGACGAGCATTGTATCACTCAGTCGCAGAGAAAATGTCAGCTCGGTAACAAGAATTGTGAGCGCGCGATGAGAGCTCATCGCTCAGTCTCAAGGGAATCGACAGCTTGGGTATAAGGGTCGCGAGTGCGCGACAACAGTGTAGTGCAAGGTCACAGAGGAATAGGTAGCTCAGTTGGAAGTATGTGAGTGCATGATGAGAATTGTATCGCAAGGTCACAGATCAAAACATGCATAGTGATTTTAACTCGCAACTATGCGATTAACATTCGAAGCAGTGTAAGTGTCTGACTGAGCTGAGAAAGAGTTGAAAAGTCAGAAAATGCCAAAATAAAAGAGAATGACATGGAGGAAAATGCTGTCCACATCGACGGCCATGCTAATGATGATCGATGACAGTTGCAGGAGAAGATGAAGAGCTGAGGCAGTTAAGAATCTTCAGATGGTAGGTAACCTAGAAACGGTTACAAATCAAGAAGAGGCCAAATTTAAAATGGAGGAAGAAAACTTGTAGAAGGTTGTTGTTGGAGAATTTAGAGACTAAGGAGACTAGCAAAAAATATTTCAATTTGCATTGTAATTTATGGTTTTCAATAAAGATATAGTTTCCTATGTTTTCTAGTGTGTGCTTCTTTTGTGTGCAGATTTCTGTAGAGTAGGATTTTGAATTCAGTTAAGTATCATGGATGCTTTTTGACTTTGATAATCCATTCTATGGAGTGTGATTGTCAAGAAGCATCCCGCATGTATTTTATTTCTGTTCCTGTGTTTGAGATTGAGAAGAGGCTAGTCAGAATGGAAGACAAGTCCTAGGCGAGCTTAATGGTCCGACTAGAGAACTTGTAGGAGAGAGAGATAGAAGGAGAAGGTGCATGACTAACTGTATTCAGTCATGAAGAGTAAGATAAGGTGAAGAGTGATACATATTGATGGGTAGGAAACCTAAGAGAGAGGGAGTATAGAAATCCTTCTAGTTAGGGTCTGTGAGCAACCCTAAGAGACTCAAGTGTGAGTCTAGAGGATCCTGGAGTAAATAGGATCCAAGGTGAGATTCCTAAGAAAGGGTAGGAATCTAGGAGCAAGGTGACCTCCCCATCATTGATATTGGGTTGTCACCATAATAAAATAGTTGCATTTATCCTTTAAAACCATCTCTATCTGGAAAAACCACCTTGTCTGCACTTGGCAGGAACTATGCTACACTCCAGCTCTTGTTTTATTTTGGAATTGGTTGTGCAGGTTTGTACTCATCATAGAACTGAATGGTTAGATGGTATATTATTATATTTTTGTGAGCTTCGTTCATGTTTGTGAAACTTCAATTGGTAGTCAACACCACTCTCCCTCCCTCTTTTGATTGTACTTTCTTATTTTCTCTGAGGAAAGAGGTTTACATTTTGGATGTCCTGTAGCATTTGGACCACACTTTTTGTGGTAGAATGAAATCAAGGTTGTGCTTCTTTATCCTATGCTTATTTTATGATTTAAAAGGACTAAATATGTGTAGGATAAAGAAGCACAACCTTGGTTTCATTTGACCACAAAAGCGTGGTCCAAATGCTAAAGGTCAAAAACCAAAATGTAAATCTCTTTCCTCATAGAGAATAATAAAGTATAATCAAAAGAGGGAGAGTTATGTTGACTACCAAATGAAGTTGCGGTATGATATGCAAAGAAAGCATGTAAATGAACATAAATGCAGAATACATGATGTAAAAGTTTTTGAGGAAGTCCCTAACAAAGAAAAGAAAGAGGTTGAAGCTTAAATGCAATCTTATAATAGTGCTGAGAAGGACGGTTTTTTGAGGGTTTTGTGTTCTTTTACTGGCCACAAATTCTTTTCTTTTTACCTTCAAATATATCATTATCATATTGTTAGATCTGGCAGTCATTTGTATCTTTTATGTATTTCTTCAAACCCTCATAACTATCCATTTTTCTATGTTTTGATCTTTTGACTTCCATATTTGATATTTGTGCTCTTTAAGATCTTTCATTTTTTTCTCAAGAGTATGTACTCTTGCATATTCTCTTGAAAGTTGGCTATGCTCACAGCTTGTGTGAGCCCAGATGATTTTATCTTTCAGTTCCTTTCCTTGTATAGTATATTTTAGTGAAATCATTATTCCCTTGAAGTGAGAATGATGCCCAAATTGGGGGCAACACAGACAACAATGCAGAGACACAAAAGCGTGGGAAGCCTAATGGAAAAGGCATCTCAAAGGAATGCGATCTCAAATGAGAAGGATCATTTTTCAGCTTATAAATAACTAAGAACATCACTGATATTTTTTGTAGTTTTATTCCATATCTTTTCATTTATCATTGCTTTTCTAATATTTTGGTTGGTGATTAAAAAAACCATCATATTTTTCCAACACTATATTATTTTACAGGCTTATTTTCTTCTTCCTCCATTCTCTTCCTTTGTTCTTTTGCGTCCTCCTCTATACTTGTCAAGAAATTCCTAATTTTACATTCGTGTTCTCTTTTCTCTTCAATAATTACAATACTATGAACTTACTATATTTTTATGTTGTTACAAGATTCATTCCAGTTTTTGTTTGAATGTCTTATCACTTTTTATGTATCTACTATTTTGTTGTGCACAATTATTATGCTGGGAGACTTAGCAGAAGCTGGTAACTATATACAATGAATTTCATTCTTTTATTTCATGTATATTGTTTACAATCTATAAATTCTAAAGGAGCATTGTGTTTACCACAACATATTCCAATTGAATTTGTTTCAAAGTTTCTTAAAAACCCAGGAGAACATATGGTGTTAGAAGGCCCAGATGGGCAAAAATTCAATGTACAATTATGGTCTTGTATAGATAAACTGGAACTCAAATTTCAGCAATGCTGGGAAAAGTTTGTGCATCATTATGAACTGAACATGGGGAATTTTCTACTGTTCAAATATGTTTCAAAATATTTTTTTAAAGTGAAGATATTTGATACAACATCTTGTGAGAAAAATCAAACAGAAAGGAAATCGTCCTTTCTTGGTAAGAAATAGTTTTATCATCTTAAAAAAGATGTATATTTTTTCACAAAACTATCTCTTACCAAGAAAGAACGACTTCCTTTCTGTTTGATTTTTCTCACAAGCTTTTGTATCAAATATCTTCACTTTAAAAAAATATTTTGAAATATATTTGAACACTAGAAAATTCCCCATCTTCAGTTTATAATGATGCACAAACTTTTCCCAGTCTTGCTGCAATTCCAGTTCCAGTTTATCTATACTAGACCATAATTGTACATTGAATTTCTTCACATCTGGGCCTTCTAACACCTTATATTCTACATAGTTGCATGTGCATTCTTGATTCAGAGTGGGAAAATCTTATTTTGGATGCAAGGGAGAGAAGCGAAACACATAAAGAACATGTAAATAAACATGGCAGCTGGGAAACATAAATGTAGATATCACAATAGCTGGGAAACATAAATGTAGATATCACAATAGATGAGAAACATAAATGTAGATATCATGGTCACAATTGTTTGGAGACAACATAATTTAATGGTATACCCAGACGATGCAACACAACCACTACTCCTCTGGTTCCAAGTTGACACTGCAGGATCCAAACACCATAGATAAGGAATAAATTTAGAGAGTAGAGGAGGGCCATAATGACCAAAATAATAGAGTGTCCCTATATTATTTTGGTCATTATGGCCCTCCTCCTCCGCTCTCTAAATTTATTCCTTATCTATGGTTTTTGGATCCTACAGTGTCAACTTGGAACATGAGGAGTAGTGGTTGCATTGCATCATCTAAGTATACCACTCAATTATGTTGTGTCTCCAAACAATTGTGACCATGATGCCTACATTTATGTTTCTCAACTATTGTGTCCCAGGACCCCTTATGAACCTTTATTACCCTTTACGATCCCTAAGAATACATCTTAGAGGTCTTAAAGTGTCGTAAAGGGTCATAAGAGGCTCCTAGGAGGGGCCAGATGAGCTTCCACCTTCATGTGGTTGGCCCTGTTAAGTAGAGAATGTTAAACTATTCTTGAAACAAAGAGAAGCTCAATATTTTAAGGTCTCACTCCATGGATGAAAAATATATATATTTTAAACATATCATACTATTGCAATTTTGATGGTATTCATAGAACGACCGATGCCAAAGTATTATTTGCGACGTCCAGATGTCAGAATAATGCTATAGCTGGATGTCGCATGTACAACATATCCATCACATACCTATCATAATTAAAACACTCATAATGTTTAATAACAACATACTAACCATCATAGCCGGTGCATATTGTGACATTCAATATCTTTGCAATAATGATGGACATAGCAGCCGTCAGTGTTTAAGACACCAAAACTGCAACACCGATCTGTGTTGTATGATTGACAGGGTAGTGTCAGAATTGCGACACATAGCCGTCGAAAAAAAAGACTCAAATGTACTAGTGGTTTTATAAACACTTTTTTTTCAAATGTCATAGGTCACCATTAAAATATAAATACCTTTGAGCATTCAGTTGTTTCACTGATAATCTCTTTGTAGGCATGTTCTGATTATGACTCGTTACCTTAATTTTTGCATCTTCCTCAATCATCACTTCTTTGCCTTTTTCATTATGTTCTAATATTTCACAAATAAATACTGTACTTTATTTATCTTTGGGTTCTTATGATAATTTCATCAACATATCCAAGATAGTGGTACTTCCATATGCTTTAGATTCTACTTTCAATTTTATTAATTTGAGTTCTAATTTTGTATTTTGCTTTGTGCTCTTCCTAATCATTTCCTTGAAATTTTCTTCAGACAGTTTCCATTCTTCAAATGTCTTTTCTAGTTCAAAAATTGTTGTGCAATAATTATTTGATTTGTATCTAGATCAATATTTTATGGGATCTTCCCTCTGAATTTGTTCATCATCTTCTTTTCTCTCTAGAATAGGATATGCATAGTTATCTCTTGATTATTTCAGTTCTAATAGTTCTTGTTCTAGTTTTGCAATTTTCTACTTTGATTCTTTTAACTCTTGACTAACTTATTTGTGTCCTTCTTTGAACTTATTAATCTAATCTCTTAGTTTAGAAATAGAGCTATTTGAATGCATCAATTTTATCTTCAGTTCTTCATTTTTTTATTTTGTATCTTTAATATCACTCAACATGATTTGCAAATCTTCTTCAGAGTGGAAATCTTCTTTCATCTGTTCAACCTTCCAAGATCTCCCTTAAGCGGTTAAGCTCTATCTACAAGGGACCAAGCTCTAATACCAATTGTTGAACAGGTTGAATAACTGAGAGGGGGGTAAGTTAGTTATTCCCACACAAATTTACAAAAATTTCTCTCTATTGATTTACACTTAAACAGTTCCAATAAAAACTTGAGATTTGTCGGTTTAGTGCATCAAACATCCATAGAAAATATAAACATGAAATGAATAGGAACACTAAAACAAAGAATACCATATTTTACATGGAAACCCCAAGATGCGTAAAACCATGGAGAAGATAATTCTCATGAAATATAAAAACAATTGTTAAGGTGACACCAAAAGCTGATTTGATACAAAGGATCACTATCATAAATGCTCACTGCAAGAGGGTTCATTGATAATACACAAGGGCTCACTACCAATACATAAGGGCTCACTTATGATACACAAGGGTTCATTGTCGATACACAAGGTCTCACTTCTCATTGTCGAAAGATATGAAAAGGAATAGAATCCACCTCAAGATCTATAGACTACTCTACATGGACACAAATCTCCTTCGCATGAATTTGTACACACTTCACATATAATTAACACAAAATACACATATGCATACCTATAGATACAAAAAGGTTCTTTTTTATTTATACTGGTATCTGATCTTACGGATGTCAGATATACAACAAATGTGTGATATCACCAATGAAACAAATATTATATTTACATTTAATTCATAGCATTGGTCCTAGACTTAGGACATACATAAGAGAATGTAACATGCTACAGTGTGATCCACAAATAGGTTAAACTTAAGGATTTACAATAAACATTTTATTTACTAAAGCCATCTGAATGCTATAACAAAGACCAAAAGATGGAAACACAAAATATATGTTAACACTGATAATATTCAAACTTGATTGTGCTTGTGGCTGATACACTAATCCATCTCAAACAGAATAGGAAACTTGAGATGTCTTA
This sequence comes from Thuja plicata, assembly GCA_018584345.1. NCBI lineage: Eukaryota > Viridiplantae > Streptophyta > Pinopsida > Cupressales > Cupressaceae > Thuja > Thuja plicata. The sequence continues at coordinate 602,516 of MU226675.1, forward strand.
TTCTGAATCTCCTTATGTATAACTAAAAACTCTTGTTACACCATCGATAGCTAATAGGACATGCTAAACACCAGCCAAAATACCCAGACTATCAGTTAGAGGTTTTAACATCAATGAAAATCAATGCCAACACTTACTCACATATTCTAACAATATTTTTGAGTTTGAATGCAAATAAAAGAAAAGAAATAAACTATAATTCTTGTAGGCATTACTTTGAAGGAAAAGTTTTGTAAATATCAAAGGAAAATGAAATACCCTTGACCAATCATATTAGGGCACAAAATAAACTGTAACATTGAATGCTCAACCTTCATTTTGTTATTTCATTTTATATTTCATTGCTACAACCATCGCCAAGGGTTTTGAAGGAGGTTTCATGTAAATTTGAAGGTTTCTAGATTTGTTTGTTACAAATCTATTTTCTATCAAGGTGAAGACTGGTAAGTTATCTCCTTGTAAAAACATGCATCTTCAAGCTCAATCAATAAAAAATAATGCAAATAATTCATTTTTCGATGTGCATTTGAAGCTTTTTTTTTAAAGTTATGAAGCTCTCCATGAAGATGCTTTAAGGGAAAATAATGGAGGAATCTAGATAGAGTTTTACAGTCTGCAACATATATAATTCTACATTTTTTCATTCACCACTCCTTATCTCTGTTAAAACTACAAAGATTTTGAGGGTTTCCATTCCTTTCGAAGGATATGCTATCCATTATTCAAAACCCTTCTCATTCTGAAAATGTTCTTTATGTAAGAAATAGTGGAAGTATTCTATGGGTTTCTACCTATTTACATAGCTGTGGCTCTTGATGTTCTATATTTTGCATACTGGAAATGATGAAGGGTTTTGTTTATGTATCTTTTCCTGTTGTGGCCTATACATTTTTTTTCAAACCCTTTTTGTTCTCAATATTTTAAAACATATGTTCTAAAAATCATTATTAATACCATGGTTTTGTTGTATCATTGAAGTTTTTGTATTGTGTTTCTACAGATTTTGTATTGTGTTTCTAGAGATCACTGATTTTTCTATTGTTACTAATCTCAATATATGATCTTAAACTCATCAAACATTATTTTGGTCCTTGGACTATCTTCCATTGGTATTTTCATGGTACGTTCATCTCATATCTCGTCATAACATTATGTTTTTATCATTTAAAAAATTTAATTCTCATCATGCTTGTCTCATCATTATACCATACTGGCAATTTATTGTACACTGAATTGATCTTGATTTCATTCTATACACACTAGTGTATCTCATGCCCATTACATTTTTCTTTACTTCATTGGCTACATTTGTTTTTCTATAGAATATAACATGCTATGACTATTGACATTTCTATTTATTCCTGGTTCTTTTAATTTTAAAATCAATGCACTTTTATCTTTGTTAAGCATATATCACTATGATTAGACATACCCTAACTGCATTGTTGACTATACCTTTGCATCATTGGGCCTAATATCTTGCAATATCATCCTCATTTCATGCATTGGTTGAAGTTTTAGATTAGTGACTTATTAAATTTTGTAGACTATTGTAAGACATTCTTGTTACTTGTTAGGATACTCACTTATCAGCTTTCATGTATATCACTATATTCTTGATAAGATATCACTGTATTAATCATAAAATTCCTCTTTTTTGTTCCATATGAAAGTGATACCATTTCAATTTTATCTTATATGGATTCTTAAACCATCTTATTGTTATGAACTTTATCAGTTCACTACCACCTCTACTTCTGATGACTTCACTCTTTTTAAATTTTTTGGATGAATGCTAATCTCAAGAAATCATTTTTCTTATAGTATGACAGTAAGATCCATTTTGACATTTAGGATACTCTTTCATATGTGCATTTTTATATCCGTGTAATGGGTAACAAAGAACTCATATGTCTTTTAATTTTCTTCAATAATTTGTCCTAGTAACATTAGCATCTTTGTACTTTGTTGTTGTAAAAGTGACCTTATACAAGAATAGGTGTTAATTTTCCATATAGAGTTGCTTCCTTCCACTACTTCTTTGTACTTATTTGGGATCTTTTGATATTGTATTTCACTTTTTAACAGTAATAGAAGGCGTTTGATATCTATATTTTTTCACTATATTATTTTAATGTGCTATCCCTGATAACTACCCTCTGTTAGTCTTATCCTTCAATAGTAGTTGTAACTTTCTATCTTTTTATTTCTTAATATTTCAAAAAGCCTTTATTCTTTTTGTTATAATGTAAATTTTATTCTCTTCATGTTGTTTCTATTAATGGTTGTCATTGATGTCAACACATCCTATACATACTTATGTTTTGGTTTTATCAGTTGATGTGCACTGATGTCCTTGGTGTATTAGTAGAGGTGTTCACCAAAGCTTGTGCCTTATCTATTCATCCTTGTCCTTGTCGGTGAAGGTTCTATTCTTTGTGCAATGTATGGTGGATCAATTATTTGGGTTATGTCCTATTTGGAGCTATACAATGAGAAAATGGGGAGAGTAATGCACATTAAAATACACTAAGTGAATTACTTACCCATTTTATGAATTGCACATTAGGAAGGAAAAATATCTCAAATAGGCTCAAGCTGTGATTGGAGATCTAATTGGAAGTATGGTCTGTCACTCACTAAAAATGAAATTGATATGAAATGGGAACGATTATGTAATGTGATTGGTTTATTAGAAAAGTTACCAAAATGATGATTAAAATAGAGTGATGACAATTCATATCGAGTTGAAACTAACTGAAGCAGAAATTAGAAGATAGAACTAACCCAACCCAGAAAATTTAGTCAAAAATAGTAGGAATGCAATGATAGTTGATGTGTTCCTAGCACTTACAGATGAAATTTTGATAGAATCTGCAACTCTTCCTATACTGCCCAAAAAAGTTCTAATGGCTTTGTAACCTATTCCCACACACATTAAAATTGGGAAAATGATAGGAAAAGGGGTTTGCCAAGCAATAAAACCCATGTTTAGCATTCAACCTTGAAATATGATAGAAATTTCATAAAGGAAATAATATAAAAGTCAAATTAGTGATTTACCTTGCATAAACCCTCATGAACAGATGTATTAATCATGTTGAATAGGTCAAATAACATAGAGGTTGGGGGATGAATAAATTATTCCCATACACTTTATAAAACTTTTACTTTGTCGGTATACGCATAAACAACAACAATATCAACTTCAAGGAATATTGGTTAACTTACCCAAGCATTCATAATAGATATAAACATGAAAGTATAGAATCACATACACAAAGAAAAATATTTATGTGGAAAACAAGACTAGGAAAAACCATGGAGAAGTTAATTTTAATGAAATGAAACATCAGTTAAGGTGGATTTTACAAAGGCTCACTATTTCTTGTGCTTATTGTAGGTTCGATCATTTATTCTTGGGCTGACTACCCTTAGAAATGAATGTGGCTAACTGCCAATACAAATCATTGACAAAAGATGAAATACTAGAATTACATCTAGCTATGCATGAAATAGTTCAACAATTAATCTCTATTACCATTATCACTATTAGATCTGAATACTGATCTTTTCTTTTTTATGTTAGTGTCTATTATACTATAACTAAGTATGTAAGCCACTTCTTGATCTTCAATAAGCTACCTCACAAAATTATTCTCACATATAATACTATCAAAGGTTCACACTATTTATCCTTTGGTAACACATTGTTCGCACCACACCATCACATGTCATCCCTCTCATATATACAAATGGATTATCCTTTATTTATATTGATATCCGACCATACATGTGTTGTCCATATCAAATGTTTATGATGGACCAAATTACAAAAGAGATTACAATTAGATTAAATGTATTATAATAGATCTTCAATATAGGACACATAAAAGAAAACATTACAACATGCTATACTAGGACCAGATATAGGTCATACATAATATGTTTATACTACACATTACATGTATCAATACTATTAGAACATCATAACAAAGACCATGTATTTATTACCAAAACATATGAACCAAATGATAGGTGAAACACAATAGAGAAAGTCCAGATAAAGATACAAAACCCAATTTGATGAACAATACCATTGTCTAGCCATCAGAAACAACTAGAAAAACATTACAAGCATAGAAATCATGAGAAATTGGTGAGAAAATTCATACACTATTGATCACAAAAAACATACAAGTATATAGAAACATGAAGGTCATTAGTATAATCAAAACCTTCCATACACTATCAAAACTAACCATAAGTGAAACCTCTATTATTTAATTGACAACCAATAGACACATACCAATAACTGTCAATAGTCAATCAATACTGCCTCAATGCTGGTATAAGGATTTTGATATAAATGAAAACCAATGCCAACAAATCACTAAAATCCATGAATATTCTTGAATTTTCTTGGAATCTAACTTGGAATGTAATTTATGCTTAAAGATGCCCTCACAAATGCATAGTGTGTGCATAAATGTTGTCACACTTCTATGAATCCTTACATGCAAGGAAACTCAAGAATGAGCCCTCACAAATTGATCCATAGCTCTCTATGCATGAAGTTGCAAGATTTGTAAAATTGCTCTCATCTAAAGCTATAAACTCATGACCTTGCTAGTCAACCATACAATGAGAGATTCACAATGAAAACAAGGGCAAGAATGCCAATATCTCCAATGAAACCAAATGTATGCAATGCAATGCAAATATATATGACAATGCAAGTTAATCTATTGCATAAAAGGAAATCTAAG
>MU226675.1:626513-637332 GCA_018584345.1 Thuja plicata
TTCTCCCTAAGCTTATCTTAAGGGGGGGTGTTAGAGTAATAGTCTATCGGGGTTACTAATTTAAATCATTATGATCTAATTAGTAACTTCCCTATTCACTCTAGTTTTCTTTAGTTAACCTTAGGCATTTTCTATTTCTTGTAGTTTCCCTTTTAGGGTTTCGGTATTCCTTTATAAGGAATCACCTCTTTGTATTTCGTATTGAGATTGTAAATCATTATTGTTGAATATAGAAATCATTTCTGTCAACATGGTTTTCCTGTCTCTGGCCTATCGGCCGCCATAGCTTTCTGGATCCTTCTCTCTTCTGTCTGCTTCTTCTTCTTTGTAACTGTCTTGCATGCAGGTGTTCTTGGGTAGATTGATGTTCATCAATTCTAACACCCCCATTAGTGCTTGGATCGTATAATATGACATCACTAGAACCATTGCATGGCTGGTTTTAACCATATTTTGATTAGCTCTTGGATCTGTACCTAAGTTTGTGAGCAAGGATTTTTACACTTATCCAATCTCCTTAGATCTAGCATTTCCTTGTTGTGTTTGGGTTACTCTATTTTCAGATGTATTAAGTGTGTTTGAAAACCTGAAGTGACGAATTCAAAAATTGAAAAACCATGAAGCATAGAATAGAAAATAAAATTATCGTAAGACCCTGTATCTTGACTTCTACTAGTTAGGATCCTGCTCCTATTTACTCATAACACCCAGTGAGAATACTCTTATCACCTTGTGAGAGTACTCATACAATGATGTGCATTTTGTGTTTATTTTGACCTATCATGTGCGCTCCAGTATGAGAAACCTAGTTCCTTGTATCATCTATGGGGAATACTTATATGATTCTGCACTCACTCATAGTGCATTTTGAGAAATTTTTCCAGATTTTCTTATTGACCTATTTTTACTACTCACTAGACCTCTGGTTAGTTTCTATGTTTTCTCCTGCAATTCTCGTTCAAACCAGTGAGCTCATCCTAGTTACTTTTTTTCGGCCATAATCCATTGGTAGTCTAACTTCTTCTTTCATGAACCTTAGTTTTTTGTTCTAGTCCATTGATCAGTCTGTCATAATCAGTTTGATTTTATTTGTTTGCATTGTCCTTATTCTAAGTTGTTAGTGTGGGTTCTTTAACCTTCACTCAAAATTAGAGTATTTTTCTTATCCTTCTCATTTGCATGTTATCATATTGTCACCATAATTGGTCTTGGACTTAGTCATCATGTTTATGTTACTTTGGCACCTGTTGGGAAAATCAGTCAATTCATGCCTATACAAACTAGAAGTTATTTTAGAAAATTTCAAGGGGAAGAGAGATAGTATTTTCCATTTGAGGAAAACCCTCTTTTCATAGAGGAACCAAAGACTACAAAAAATTCAATATCCCCTCACAATAGGTCACCTAATTCAAGAATGTTGAGAGAAATACAATGGAGATATAGGTCTAATCGTAGAAATCACAGTTCTTCTGCCTAGGATACTAATAGTTAGCACTCCTTGAGTGACTCCGAACCCGATGAGGCTAGAATCCTCACATTTCAAAATGAAAAATACTTTCTTAGGATAATGAAAACCATTATGAATCAAGAAAAATAAAAATACTTTCTTGAACTGGCACAACAAGGAGCCCAACTTCCTCCTCAATATAGGGTTGAAGAGTCATCGCAAGAGAGGAATAAATTCCTTTGACGCTAGTGACAAAAAAAGTGCAAGACTTGAAAAATGAGATGCACTAGATGAAAAAGGAAAAAGAGAAAGAAACCATGAAATATACTATGGACACCTTTGTCCATTTCCTTTTGATAAAGGATTGTACTTACCTACGCTCCCACATAGAGTGGAAATTCTGAAATTTGACAAATATGGTGGTCAATTTGATCCATAGGATCATGTATGGGAATTTTGTGCTCTATGCACATAATTTATGCATGAATAGATGTACTGGCTCATGCATCTCTTTTCCTGGAGTCTAGGTGTCCAAGCCATGGAGTGGTTTTTAAATTTACCCACTTGAATCAAAACTTTCGATGAACTGATGAATATGTTTTTATAACAGTATTCGTTCAACATACAACATCCGAGGATAATGATCAATCTGTTTAATATCAAAAAAAGTGAGAGAAGCTTTTCCAACTTATCTCAAGTGATATATGCAAGTATTTTCATGATATCCACATCACATACTAGAGTCTGAGAAAATGGATATATTCACCAACACGTTGCTATGTGAGTAGAACTTCTCTCTTCAGATGCAAGATATACCCACTTTTGACAAATAGTGAAGAGTGCACTAAAAATAGAAGATGTGCTTGGTAGAAAGGGTGAGGTCACCCTTTACAAGGAAAGAAAGTATGGTTCTATTTCCAAAGACAAGAGCAAATACTAGAACAAAAATAAACGTGTGGTAAATGATGGAGTAGTTGATCAGGTTTCTCCTAAACCAAAGACAATAATTTTAAATCTAACAAGCGATACAAAGGCCCTAAAATCTGTTGAGAACACTACAAAATATCATTCAAAAGGAATTAGTAATCTCATGAAGGAGAAGCATTGTGCCAAATACAAGCGAAAATTTTGTCCTCTAGCTGAAGCCAATAAATTAGCGCTCAAGACTCTTCTGGCAAATAAACTGATCACATTACGAGATAAATATAGACCATATGAACTAGAAGTCAAACCAAAATGGTGAAGTGATTAATGAATACTTTGAATTTCAAAGGAACATGGGCCACAATACTAAAAAAACATGAGGCTCAAACATGATATCCAAGATCTCATCAACAATGAAACAATTGCAGTTGGCAATCATGCCACAAATGTTGATTCTAAAGCACTCAAAAACCCCTTACCTAAGTATGAGAAAGGAGAAAGCTCCAAGAAAGGTTCCAGAATCAATCAAACATATGGCACCAATGATGATAATGTCATTTATATGTTTGAGCTAGTCTCTCCTGACTATTGCAATCTCATCATTGTCAAGAAAAGTGAAAAAGAGTATAGAGCAGCTAACGCTATGAACCGCACACAAGAAAAGGTCACCATAAGAGGAGTTGGACCTTCCAACCCCTCTATGTCTAGTAACCAACCAAAACATCCAAGCCTTCTACATAATCCAACAAACAAGCACGGTTGTGCCTACGTCGAAGGTGTCAAACTCCAAACCACTTGTTCAGTCTCATGCTACTGACTACAAGACTATCGAGAAACTACAAAGAACGAACACTCAGATTTCAATATTTATATTTCTCAAAATATCTCCATCTCACAGAGAGATTATAGACAAATCCTTGTATATTTCCAATGTCCCTAAGGACTTGGACTTGGATCGGTTTCAATCCATGGTGGGTCACTTGACCTCACCTCACTATCTGTCATTTTCAGAAGAAGATGATAATTTTTTGAGTCACCCTCACAATATCCTCCTGTCCATCGCATTCATGATCCAAAATCATCGTGTCAAATGAGTCTTGATAGATGGCAGCACAGGGTTGAATATTTGTACTTACAGGCTAATAGAACAACTAATTTTTTAGAACATGCCATTGATCCAAAAAATAAAATAACAATAAAGACATATGATGAACATGAGAGATCATCAAAAGGTCTCATGACTCTACCTATTAGAGTGGGTCATGTCAAAAGAGAGGTCATATTTAAGTCCTGGATCTTTCACTCAAATAAAAAAGTTTGTTAGGAAGACCATGGATCCACAAGATGTAGGATGTCCCATCTAATTATCACTAGTGCATCAAGGTCCTTTTCAATGTTGTTGAAGTCACCATTCCTATAGATACCATCTATGCCAGAAATGCACTAAGACAAACAACTGACACTCTCATTTCACACAATAGAGAAGCTTCAACCTCTAAGTCAGCTAGGACATTTATGAAAGAAATGGAAAAGAAGTAAAAATCAGGCACACTAGCATGGGTGGATACATAGTGGAACTTGTTATGTCATTGACATCTATCCCTAAATCACCCAGATCTTATGGGAGACCTTCAGAAGAGATGAAATAATCAACAACACTAGAAAAGTAATATATGACGATAGATTTATTCAGGCAATTGTGCCACTAGAGGATGAAAATGAAGAAAAATACATCTTATAATGTCTATATAGAGAAACTGGGGATAATGATGTAAAGCATTGTAATATATCACCTAAGAAATATGGAAAGGGATATGAATTGGTTTGATGCATGGGTTATATAGGAAAAGGATCTATATGGTCTAATAAAAATGGTCTTGTGGAACTCATAAAGTTCAAGAAGAGAAGTTATAGGGATACAAGTGGCATAAGTTTCTTATCAACTGAAGAAAGGATAAATAATGACACACCCCCTACAAATGGGATGACTTTGATGAGGGAGATCAGTATCCATGTATCCTATTCCTCTCTATATCTAGTTTTTTCTTAATGTGGATGTAGAAAAAAATTCCTAGGTCAATGCTACTAAAGAGCAAGTCTTAGAAGAAGAGCTACTGGTTCCACATCATGCAAAAGATTTGACCTCCAAGCAAAGTTCTAATGAAGGAGAAGAGGACATAACCATAGCATAATTCTTGGGAAGGAATCACCCTAATTGCAATATGATGGCCCAGGATGAAATAGACTCTCATGAGTATGAGTTTGATAGTCTGTCTGAAGCAGCCCAACATAAGGAGATTGATACAGTGCAACAATATGTGATCCCACACAAGGTAGGTGAAGGATCGTGGATTAGGTATGATGAGTTAGACTCTCAAATCCCTGAAATGGGTCTCAATTATGTCGTTAGGGCTCTTACTAATTTGAACGCATCTATATAGGGTACTAATCTAGGACTTTTCCTAACGGTCCAAGTTTGTGGTGAACATACCATGAACACCCTTGAACCTGCCAAACCATTTCCACTCATGCATCCCAAACTTATTGACTAGAGTTTAAGAGAACAACCCATGAACATGCCCACATTCCCTAATGAGTATGCATTATTCTATTACCTCAATATTGTTAAACTAGACACCTCTCCCACCAGTGAACCGAGAGTGAACATGACTAAAGAGGATATCAAGTACCTTAGTCAGAAAATAAAAATGAAAAGAAACAAACGTTCTCAAGGTGGAAACCACATTGTGGTGGTTTCAGAACATAAAATAGTAAAAAGAAAAGATGCATACAATGGTGAAAACCTCTCTGAGGCACTGAAGGATGGGGTACTTGATATATTTCCTACTCACTTTTAGGAGTGATCATTAGTGCACACTAAGCCAACACAACCTATGACCATCGAAGCTAAGGAACATCTGCATATAATCCACTTGGCACAATCCCTATCTGTAGAGTAGCTAAAATAATTCACTAAATTAGTTGAAGAAAAGAAAATCAACTTTGCATGGACTTACTAAGATATGCCAGGATTGGATCCAGACCTTATAATTCACCATGTTTCAATTGTACCCAGAATCAAATAGTGAAGCAAAAAATCAGAAAGATGCTTCCTCATGTTTCTCCAATAGTGAAAGAAGTGCTAGAGAAATTTCTCAAACCAGGGTTAACAAGAGCTATTTATTACATAGAATGGATCTCAAACATTATGCCTCTATCAAAATAAGATAAGTCCATTTGGGTGTGCACTAATTTCAGAGATCTCAACAAAGCCTATGTGAAAGATGAATTTCATTTGCCCAATATCAACATGATCATTGGTATGATAAATAGGTATGAGATGTACTCCATAATGGATGGCTTCTCAGGATATAATCAGATCAAAATTATTGTTGAGGATCAAGAGAAGACAATGTTCACATGTTCTTGAGGGACCTATATTTGGAATGTCATGTCGTTTGGATTGAAAAACACATGTGCTAGCTACCAGAGGGATATAACAATGATCTTCCATTATATGATCCACAAAGACACAGAGGACTATGTGGATGATACTCTTGTAAAGACCATGAAAATATCCACATATCTACAAGATCTGGGCAAGATCCTAGACATGATGGAGCAATTTAGGATCAGGTTGAACCCAATAAAATGCACATTTGGCGTAACATTCAATAAAATATTGGGATACATTGTCTCAAAAAAAGGCATCAAGTTATATCTAGAAAATGTGCAAGGGATAATGGAAATACGACTGCCCAAGAACATTGGTCAAATGAAAACACTCCAAGGAAGGATTCAATCTATTAGGAGGTTCATCTCACAATTGGCTGATAAGGCACAACCATTTACCCAAACTCTATGCAAGAGAGTGACGTATCAATGGGATGAGGAATGTAACAAGAACTTCAACTCGATCAAAGATTATTTAGAAAATCCAATAGTTTTGATGCCTCCTACACCGGTGAAACCATTGATTTTGTACATCTTAACTACCACAATGTCACTGGGGGCACTCCTTGAACAAGAAGAGGAGAACAAGAAGGAACAATATATCAACTACATAAATAAAACCTTGGTCTCATATGAGATGAATTATTCAGTGATTGAGAAGGCATGCCTGGTATTTGTGTTTGCATCTCAAAAATTGAGACATTATATTTTGGCACACTATATACTTGACCAGTTGCAAAGAATGATCCACTAAAGTACCTCTTGATAAAATCTACCTTTACTGGCAGGTTTTCTATATGGTTCATGCTACTCAATGATTTTGATATTGAATATGTCAAACGTAAAGTCATCAAAGGGAAAGCTATCATAGATCAACTGGCTGAAGCTCCACTACAATATGATCAACCCATTAATTTTGAGCTTCCCGATGGATACATTTTGTACATCACTCATTGATCGTGGAAGATGTTATTCGATGACTCTTCCATGCAACATGGTTCAAGTGTAGGTGTGTTGTTCATCAGTCCATAGAGCTACTCTATTCCTAAGGCATAAAAGATATTGTTCCCTTGTAAAAAAAACATAAACAAATATGAAGCCTTGGTAAATGACATTAAATTGGCTATTGAATAAAACATCTCCAAGTTACACATTCATGGTGACTCCCAACATGTCATCAAGCAAATTAGTGATGTCTATCAGAAAAAGGATGATAAAATCATACCTTACAAGAGAATAGTTGATGATTTCAAGAATTACTTCATGGTCATCACATTCTAACAAATTTTGAGGACACAAAACATAGTTGTTGATGCAATGGCTGCACTGGCTTCCTCATAACAACAAAAATAAGACTTCTATTATGAGTTCCTGGTGGAAGAGCTTCATTTACCCGCTTATAATTCCCTTGAATCCAACATGATATGTTCTATCATAGGACAAGAATCATCATGCTATACATATGTTTACACCTACCTATGCCTGCAACTCATTCCAAATGCACTAACCCATAATGAAAAATGACACCTCACCCGCAATGCCCCACAATATCTTCTCATAGAAAATGGCTTGTATAGGAGAGGACTACATGGTACTTTTCTTAGGTGTCTAGAAAAGGAAGATTCAAAATGTGTGTTAGCTGAGGTCGATGATGATATTTTGGTTCTCATTCTAATGGTATGACTCTAGCTTGAAAACTGCTAAGAGCTGGTTACTATTGGCTAGACATGGAGAAAGAAGCAATCAGATACTCCAAGACATTTAAGAAATTATAGCTGCATGGAAATATTATACATGCTCTAGGGAGGGAGCTTATTCCTTTTATCACACATTGTCCTATTAGCACTCTCAAATTTTGGAGAAATTTGGAGTGACTATACTGAAAATTCCTCAAAGGCAAGATGAATAACCCCTAAAAAATTGCGAAGAATCCTTACTTTGAACACATGCAAAAAGAGGCCTGATGATTTTTGTGAAAAACTGCTTGGGAGACATATTCCTCACCTTTAATTTGAAATATGAAGTTGGTTCCAACCCTCATATTTCAGTTCTGGCTTGTTTTGGAGATGGCCATTTGGAGGTGCATGTCCAAATCTGCACTTTTTCCTAACTATCAATTTGCCGTAACAGGCCTAGTTTACCTTTCAATATCTTGTGTCCTGTTAAGTTTCATGGCCCGCCAATTTTAGGAATATTTTATGTGTATATCAGAGATTTTTATGTTTCAAAGCTCAATCCGTTTTGAATCCGTTTGATAGGTTTTCTAATCCCTCAAAGTTGGTCTTCGAGAAATGTCTCGTTTCTTTGTTCTGCCCAGAATTCTGAGTAGCCCTGTTTGACCAATTCTAACTTTTGAACTTGTGACCTAATTGAAACAATTACTTTTGCATTGTATTATAGAGGTAAAATTCTTCTTATATCTCCTTATTTAGGTCACGATGAATCTATTTGGTCAGTTTGCTAAGCTCATTCTGTTTGCAGTTTCTATCAATTTGCCAAATGGTCAAATGCAGATTTGCAGAATGACCTACTTTGAGGTCTTGCAAATTTGTACTCGGATGAATGATTTGGATAATTGAGTTGTCCCTTGTATTTTAAGCATGGAGTTGTACCTACCTGGAGATTTGCAGACTTCTACCAATCTGATTGATCAATTTTCTTTGCCGATTCCAAATGCAATTTATGCATATCTACCGTGTTTTGGTTTAGAAAATGTTTTAGGTGTTGACTTTATACATTAATGTCTTTTGATCTGTGGATCATCAAAGAAATTTAGTGGTAGTATCATGATCCATATATGAATTTAAATTTACGACCAGGGGTTCAAACTCCGAAGGTTTCAGATGATGAGTTTTCAAAATTAGTTTTGAAGGTGATTTGTGCAAATTGGCGGTGCAGACAGAATTAGTTTTTCAAGAGGCAAATTTGGTGATAACATTAAAGTTCCTCTCTCAGGAAGTGTCATCTGTTAATGAGAATCACCATGGTAATCTTTATAGTTGTGTCCTCGGTACTTCTATGAGATTGCAACCAATAATCCTTTGAAGGACGCCTCATAGAGTTAGTCATAAAAAATTTGGAATGCTTTGTATATGGAAAACATGCTCGGGGTGGAAAATAGTGCAATTAGAGGAATCATTAATAGAAAGATGCTTATGGCAGTGGTGGATAGGCTTTTTGAGATTGATTTTGAAATAATATGGGAACACATTTTGCATGAAGACTCAAGCAAGGTCTATATATATATTTGAGACGGAGGTAAAGAGTTTTGAAAAGAAACATTTAAAAACACTTTAGAAAAGTAAAAGGGAGGAGTAGTTTTAAAACATAAAATAGACATTGCACATGCCATTGGAAAGGAGTGTAAAATCAGATAGAAGAATTTCATATGCAAATTGGCAGGTTGCGCGCAGTAGAAGGAAAATCAAACAAGTACATTAAACTATTTCCCAAGTGCCTCAAAGAATGGAGTCCTGCGCAATAAGCATGATGAAGGTGTCTTAAGAAAAACATTTACAAATGACAAGTACTGTGCAATGTAGAGGGGAAAATTTTAAAAGTTTTCAAAAGGCCATTTCAAATAAACAAAGACCAATCAAAGTGAAATGAGCAGATAAGTCGCGCAAGGTATGGCTGCCAACGCATAGAGGTAAAGTTTTTAGAAACATTGCAAAGAAAATAAGTATTGCGCAGGTTACAATGCAAATGCATGGGCAAAGCATATTAAAATGTTGGTCTGTGCAATTTCCAGTAAATGAAAGAGATATTTAAAATGCCATGCCAATGCATAAAGTGTGTGTTGTTGCAGTTAGAAGGTAAATGCCAATTCCCTGCGCTATGAACCAATGATACTAGGCTGCACAAGGCCCAACAATGGTATTAAAAACATCTAAAACATGCCAATGCAATCAGCACAAAATAAAAGGTGTTTTATAAAAGTGAGGCTGCACTAATTGCCAGAGGGCCCACGCGTGGGAGATATAAGTCATGCCCTGTGCAAATTTTGAAAGGCAAAACTCCACGCTAAGTATGTTGATTGCGAAATGGATGGAGATGTTTTATATTTTTCAAATAACAAACCATTCATGGATGGTGTTGCATAGCATATGGAGGTTGTGTTTTGCAAAGTGGAGTGTGCAGGAAACTATGGAGGCCCACACAGGTATGATGAGGAGGCTCGAAAAGACTGTGAATGCATAGTGTCAATATCCCACATGCACTGGGCAACAAAAATTTTAGTTTTTAAATATGGGTGATCTCACAAAAAAAAATTGATGGCTTCGCGCGAAGTGACTGGTAGGCTTCGCACGAAGTACCCTGCGTGGGTGACTTCGCTTGAAGTCATGACTTCGCTTGAAGGACCCCACACAGGGTACTTCGCGTGAAGCCATACTTCACATGAAGCCATTTTCCCCTAGAATTTGTTTAAATTTCTGACTACCCATTTCATTTTTACTATTCACTTTTCTAGATTTTGTGGACCCGGAGCTCCCGAGCTTCTTCGATCTCTTGTGATTGTTACTAGTACCAGGTACACACATTTTTCTCATTTTTTATTGTAAATTGTATGTTTTATATTTATTTTAGTTAATTATTTGTTTTAAATAATATTTAGTTTGTAGAAATGTTAGAAAATGATAGTTGAATTTTAGAATATGTTAGAAAATTATAGTAGTATGTTAGAAAATCATAGTAAAATATTAGAAAATATTAGAAAAAATTAAAAAATCATAGTATATAGATATGTTTGCAAATGTTAGAAATTTGTAACTTAATATGTACATTAGAAAATATTAGCAAATTGTAACTTAGTATACATTAGAAAATATTAGAAAATATTAGAAAATTACATAACTTAGTATATATTGGAAAATTTTAAAGTTTAGTATACATTAGAAAATATTATAAAATTGTAACTTAGTAAACATTAGAAAATATTATAAAATTGTAACTTAGTAAAATTAGAAAATTGTAAATTTTAGTATGTACATTAGA
>MU226675.1:650835-661962 GCA_018584345.1 Thuja plicata
AATAATTAATAAAATAATTAATTATTAATGTACCTAAGAGAAAGCTTAAGCACTAAAGAGTAATAAAATAACTTAACTAATTAAATCAACATGATTTAATTAATAAGTGATTACTCTAACACCCCCCCTTAAGCGAAACTCAGGAGGTAAGCTAACTTAGCACAACTATTAAAGCAGGAAAGATGGGTCCAGCAACAAGGCCTGATTAGGTACCCAAGTACAATGAAATCTCTATAAAGCGGAGAAATAGGGAAAACCCAGAGGGAAAAACTCTACCCCAAAAAGAGATGAACTAGATGAAGGAAACAAAGCCTCCAGTCTAGGGAAAGTCCCAAAGAAAGGAACAAGAAAGAGAAAGAAGCATCTCCGAAGCATGAAGCTGCAAACATTGTCAGAACTAACTATTGGAACCCCCACTGAAATAGTGCATGACCAGGTAGAGAAGACAAAGTCTGAAGAGCTAATCAATCGAAGAGGTGACCTCCAAAAGTAGGAATGAACGAGTGTCTATATAGTAGATGACCGATCTCACCGGAATGCATAGGTGCCTAGCCACTGCATCTGCCTAGTACATAGAACTAAAAATAGAATACATAGATCACTCAACCGAACCAAGGAAGCAATAGAACCAACAGGTGAACCCCCCCCATAATGCTGAACAAGGAGAGGGGAGACAGGAACACTGAAATGCAATGCTAGAAACATCTACAGGAAGAAAAATCAAGAACACCAACAGTGCAATAGAAGTAGAAGCACAGGATAAATGGCAGTGTCACAAACACACAACATGGGCTAATGTCGTAAAAGGTACGCTCACTTGATAAAGGTGGATGAGCACAAAAGGAAAAACATCATAACCCCCCATGGCACTTTATAACTGAGTGCGAGTACAAACAAACACAAGGTGCTCGAAATCCCATATATGCAAAAGCAGACACTTTATCTCAGTGCATTTACAGAAAAGAGAATGCTACGGAAGAGAAGCATACAATGCTTAGAAGTTAGAAAGAAGAGTGAGCCAGAAGAACAGAAGAAGAGATCCTAGGACCTGTAGAACCCAAGTTATCCGCGAGAGTGAAAAAGAGAAAAACTCAAAGGAGAAAGAACTGGAGTAGAATCTATATAAAAGAACCCTGCAAATGAAAAACTCACTGAACCAGCTTTCTGATGATGTCTGGTTTGCCAAAAATAGAGTTCGGATGAGCAAGATATGGCTCCCGGAAGGCAAAACCAAACATCAAACTTTGATAGAAAAAACACTATCAAAATGGCAGAAGCCAAAACCCCAACCTCCATCATCAGAAATAGCTCGGAAATAGCTTTCTGACAATATAAAGAATTTATAAAAAAACCTCCGTATGCTCCAGATAGAGCGAAAACAACGTCAGTAGGTCAAAAACCAAATGAACCGGAAGAAACCTCAGCCAAAAATGGCAAAACCCGACTAAACTGGTGAAACCCTCCAAATCTGGACTGCCTCCAAAATTCCCACCAAATTTGGTAGAAAAAAATATCATTTTTTTAATGAAAAAAATAATAAAAAACAATAATTGTTTTTTTATGAAAAAAAATGATTAAAAAAACAACAATTATTTTTTTGAAAAAAAAAAAATTAAAAAAATATGTATATTTTTTTATATATAAAAAACACACAAAAAAACATGTTTTTTTTTATTAAAGAAAAAAAACATTAAAAAAACTTTATATTTTTTTTAAAAATATTTAAAAAAATGGCAATCGTTTTCTCTCTCCTCCATGCACGGAAATCGAGGTGGCACAAAAATCGAGATGACATAGAAATTGAGGTGGCACAAAAATCAAGGTGGCACAAAAATTGATGCAACAGAGAAATCGAGGTGGCACAAAAATCGATGCAGCAAAGAAATCGAGATGGCATGGAAATTGAGGTAGATTTTTGCCTTGAAAAATGTGCCAAGAGCTTTGAATGCAAAAATAGGGCCCAAATTTCAACTGTGTCCAAAATGGACAAAATTTATATGAAATTTTACTTTCCCGGGCCTTCTAGACGCAATGGTGAAGTCCGTTTGGGCCAAAAATACTCCAAAAAAATGTCACCCACGGATTGAAGATGAAAAGCTCAAGAAAGCTGAGATTTTCTCCTTCAAAAAACATGCTTTAAACACTCCAGAACAGGCAGCAGTAGAGGGGCTCTAATACCATGAAGGATTTGAGAAATACTAATCGGATTACACCCAAGAACAACTGTATGCAAAATACCTGTTAAAGGAAGAAAGCATAAAGAAGGAAAAAGATGAAGAACTCAGAAGTTACTCAAAATGTGAGAGCGAAATTATAATCTGAATTAATGAAAAAATAATTAAACAAGGTTCAACCTATAAAGGTGAACAAAACCCTAAAAGGTAAAAGCTAGGTTTGCACATTAATAATTAATAAAATAATTAATTATTAATACACCTAAGAGAAAGCTTAAGCACTAAAGAGTAATAAAACAACTTAACTAATTAAATCAACATGATTTAATTAATAAGTGATTACTCTAACATCACATACATCATTATATAGGTCATTTCACATTGCATATCAATCACATAATTAATTTGCATCCATATATATCCATAAGAAAAGAAATAAAAAAACATTTCCACTACATAACATCCTCATAAGTAGTGTCATATTTATCTATTTGAAAACTACATAAACATTACATTGCATACACATCTACATAGTCATCCATGAGCATCATAAAGCATACACGATCATAAAAGAAATGAATGAATATAGAACATCATAAGGAAATCTCCATCTCATTGAATCAATGAATACATGTACAATGAGATCCAATCATATGTCTCTGTATATATAATCAATGTTAGGGGGTACATCAAAATCTTGAGATATACAAAATGTGTCATCAAAGAAAGTCATCATAAACAAGGACAAAAATGGGTAAAAATTTGATAAATAGAAAAATGTAGAAGAAACAAGAGCTAGTTGTTGGCCATATCCTCAGCACCGACATAAAAATGCAGTGGTGGAGGTGGCAGAGGAATGGCCTCATTGACCTGCGGCATGCGAGCACCCTCTAAATGATCCATGTGCTACAAGAAAATGACAACATGTATCTCTACTTGAATAGCATCATTGTAGGCTGCAAAATAGTAATAATCCCTACTTGTCTGATGTGTGGTGACCCGCTGAATCTAGTCATGCTTGGTAGTCAAGGCGATGATACTCCAGTCATGCTCAACAGTCACAACGACAATCCTCTAACCAGAGTCAGCTATAAGATAAACTATCTATTGATCTCTCTTTTCTATTCTTTCCTGAGCCATGACTACCTCAATCTGAAGACCATAGACCCTCTCTATTAGTGAATGAATGAAATCTTGAGGTGTGCACTATCTCTAGCCCTCTCCCTCACCCTAGGCCTTCTCTGCCTGATCTCCCTACCCATCTTATTACTATTAGACTTGTCATACGACCTCATCAAGAATTGGGGCATACTATCTATCAATAGGGGCATCCACTTCAAAAAAACCTAAGCCACCTCCCTCTCCTCTCTGGTGCTACCCTACTACCAGCGTTTCTCTACTCAAGCTCACACTGGGATATCCTCATGCTTTCCTAGGTGTTGATGTTGGTACATCAGCAGGGGTAGGTCCTCTCTCCTCAATATTCCTTTGCAATGGGGCACCCAGATCTGTAAAATGTGGGGAGGGGTGTTGAGCCATGTAATCCTGGTACACAAGTGTCACCACAACATCTCACACACCCTCCAAGTAATCCCAAGTAACCCTCTATAAAACATGGAGCTCTTGCACAGTTGTCCCATATACTAATCAATGGCCCCAACCCAAATGAATCTCGTCTACAAACTAAGCATATGCGATGAACCTTGATCATACTACCTATGCCCTACCAAACTATCAGTGTACCAGGGACACCACAAATCTCTCAACCATAATAGGTTTGCATCCAATCAAAGGGAAAGTAATGAACATATCTTAGCTCTTTAACCACCAATCACCCCATGCCTCTATATCTCTATACAACCTCCATGTGAGAACAATGAGGTCATCAAATTTCCATCTCCAATAATTGATCTTCCCCAAGTGGGGTCATTTGATATAACCTTCATATCTATAAATTAATGAATGCCCATCCTATCGGGCATCATCTATCACTAGCCTACAAATGGGAATATGTTTCCACACCTAGACTTGAAGAACTAATACACCTACTATTTTCAAGTGGCTCATTTAGGAGTGTATAGGGATTGTCATTCATGGAAATACTATATTTATGTATATTCTCTTGGAGAGGAACACGATTTTGGTTTTAAGGTTTTGTAAAATGAATAAGTCCGAGAAGTAGTTTACTAGGAGCAGGAGTACCATTTTTGGCAGCGAGTACTGTAAGTAATCAATGAAGTCATGCAAGCTTAGAGGAATCTATTTTGGGATGTGGTACATCTTCCTTTAAGGTTGCTTTAGTTTTTGAGCTTTGAGATAAAAGATACTGATTATTGAAGTCATGTGACGATAGTGTAGCAGCTAGACAGAGCAGATGAATAGTCACGATGATTGAGGGTGTGTAATATGGAATCCAAATGTGCTAAGTTGGATTTAGATTGGGTATTACCCTAAATTTGGTAATGTATGATTGCAAAATTTGTATTTGGTTTTTTTATAAGTGTTGATCACATTTTTTTTATGTATTTGGGAGCCGATTGAGTATGAGATAAAGTATATATATGGAGAGATTTTGAGAAGCAAAGTAAGAATGTGATATGACCGAATGGATGGATGCATTGTGATGTTGTAATTTGATAGAAGGTGATGTGAACTACAACCAGAACTAATTAAGCATAACAGATGCTTATATAAGTTCATTTCTGATAAAGAATTTTAACAAAGATAGACTTTTTATTGTAAGAGAAGTGTGCTCAGTGTATACCCCTAACATGGTTTTGTATTCCTTTAACAGGGAAATGTACTATTGTAATACTCAACGACTAATAGGGCTAGGTCTCTTAAAAGGGAGATAATACATTTAATTCATATTTTTGTGTATAATTTGCACTAGTATTTTCCCTTGGCCAAGGTTTCCTTATAAGAAAATCATGGTGTTATGAGTTGTGTATTTTGTATTTATGGTCTTTTCATTTCAATGATTATTTGGTTAAGTTGGAAATTTATAAGTTTAATTGTAAAGTGTTGTAATATTGATCACCTCTCCTCTCAGTATTACTTAATCTGAAAAATTGATATCAGAGCTCTTGGCCCTTAAAGAGAAATCCTAACAGCTTAAGGGAGATCAAGTGGGATTCAGATAGTTTGGAAGAAAACTTTGAAGTAGCACTGGAAGAACTTGACAAAGATAAAGAAGAAAATTGTGACTTGAAATTCAAATTAAGGAGAGCAGAGGGTTTCATTACAAAACTTAAGGAACAACTTGAGCTTTCCAAGAATCAAAGGTAAGATCTTATGGATAAGATAAAATAGGATTCAAACAATGATTCGTGAGATCAAATAATACAACTTGAACAAGAAAAAGATACTTTTAATAATGATCATGAAACTACTTCCTTACATATGGCTAAAGAGATTCAACAAGCAAAAAATGAAAGAAACAAAATTGAATACACCTTAAAGAGTGAAAATATTTAGATGGGACAAATGCAAATTGAACTAGATGATTATAAGATCAAATATATAGAATTAGAGAACTACAATCAGATCATAAAAGGAGAACTTGTTGAGGCTAAGAGACATATTGAAAAACTTCATATGAGCAATGATAAGATTGATGAGCAGGGAGATAGATAGAAACCTAAAGGAGACATAACTAGAGTTGGATTCAATGAAGTTGAATGTTCAAAGAATCAGGAAGACAAATCTGAAGTAACAATTGATGAAGAAAGACCTTTTCAAGAAGACCCTAGAGATAAGATCAAACCTTTTAGAGGTAGATGTTTTGGATACAAAAACATTGGTCACATGAAAAGGGATTGCAGAGGTAAAGATCCTTACAAGCCCTTTACTAGTTATTGTTTTAATTGTTATGCATATGGATATAAGAAAGTAGAATGCACGAAACCTGATCAATCTAGTTACACACAACATTACTTTAGAAAGGAGAAACAAGCTAAGATAAGATGCTTTAAATGCGACAAACTTGGACACATAGCGAGGTATTGTAAGTTGCAGGTTAATAAGAAAATATCACCTCCTACATGTTAAAAAAGTAACAATCTAAGACACATAGCTAAGGTTTGCAGGTACAATGGAAATGAAAATAGAGGTGGACTTCCACCTATAGGTCTAAAGAAGAATGTTGGTGATGTTGGAAAGAGTGTTGCAGATTACATGGATGAATTTAACAATCATTTTAGGAAAATAGGTGATATGAATAGTGATAAGGTATGGAAAGTGAAGGAACCAAGTGAGGAAAAGGTTCAGGAAGATTTAGTAGATGGTACTGAGTCTTCATCTGATGCTAACATTGCTACATCATTATAGATGGCCAAGCATGGCCTTATGGGGAGTTTTGGAGAGATACATCATAAAACTATCCAGCCTCTATTCTTGAGGAATAAGCTCTTGCAAGCTTATGAAGAGTGTGTATGGGTACTATGATATACCTATCTATGATTGCACAACTATACATTCTATATCATGTGATCTTTAGATTGATGATTGACTGGATCATTGCAGAGTTGAGTTTCATTGGGAATTGTGTCATACTTTTCACAGTGAATTATAAGGGTAATCAAAAGAAATTATCTAATCATTACTCAAAGAGAAGAGTTGAATAAATTAGTGATTTGAGTGAGAAAGAATAAAGAAGCTAGGTCATTTGTGGTTGGTTGAAGCACGAACTCACACATTTAGTGAATAAAAGATGTTTACATCACTTGCGAGATTTTGACTATGGATACTCCTATGATTTTTTATGAAAATGAGAGGCCTAAATACAAATTCAAGAGACATCCTTTTAGATCAACTGAAGATGACCCTCAAGGCACATTTTCTCAAATTCCCTACAGATTTCTACATGTTAAGAATATTATAGTTTATATCCACTACAAATATGTGTCTCTGAGAGACTTTGAGATCTTCAAAGAAATGAAAGAAATGATCAAAGAGGATGGAAAATGGAAGGATGAGTTTTCTCATCTTTAGAACCTAAGTGTAATGAAAATGACAAAACTGCATGAATTTGACGAAGAAGAATGGTTCAAAATCATATTGAGAAGAGTACATGATCAATTCATTTGGATTGGTGACCAACCTATAAATATTTGCAGTGAGTTGATCCATGACATTACTAGTCTAGATAAATTTCAATTCATACCTATAGAAGAGAATAATACAAAGAAATTAGTGGAAACCTTAACCCACTTTAAATGGGATAAATGAGTGATGACTGTGGCTGACATCTTCCAAAAAGATGTTAGACTAGTTGCAACAATACTAGGGTACAAATTTCATTACAGAAGGTGACCAAATTCAGTTTTTTCTGGTGTTATAATGATGGCATATAAGATGGTAAAGGAGATAAAGTATAATATTTGTAAATTCCTTGCACAACAACTCATGGAAAATTTGAAGCAGATAAAGAGAGATAGGACCAACGCATTCAGATTTGGATCATTGTTGCTACATATGTATATATACATTATGCATAAATTTCCTTGTATGCACCCAAGAGCATGGAGATAAAATGAACCCACTAGCCTACACCTATGAAATAGTTACAAAAGACTTATAGTCTGTCCCCTACTTTGGCAGAAGTACCTATGGAGACATCATAGACTGTGATGGTAGCATAAATCCCTGTGAAGAGGACAAGGTCCTCCAAACATAGTTCCCCGACTAAGAAAGAGAAGATAGAAGAAGAAAATAATTCAGATGTAGAGAAGAAGGAAGAAGAAAAGAAGAAGAAGAAAGGGGAAGAGAAGAAGAATAATGAAGTAGAAGAGAAGAAAACACAAGAGAAATATGTGACTAGACAACTCTGGAAACTTGACATGAGAATGTGGGATAAAATAATTGTAGACCAAGGCAAGTTAAATCAAGTGAGAAAATTTTATGATATGTATGATTCTAATGATCAAATTCTTATAGAAGACATTGTGGTAAAGAACATGTTGGTTTTCAAGAATAACTTGATCAGGATGGTTGGAAGTATTCTTAAGGAACTATATGATAAGCTTGAGATAAGAAAACAACTAGAACTACAAGAAGATGAACAAATAAGAGTAAAATATATTGAGGACATGCTACTAGTGATATCATTTGATGAGCATGAAAGGATACTAAATGCACTAAAACCTCTACTAAGAGTTAAGTCCAGACTGATCAAGGTAATGGGGTGGAAATATGATGAGGTAATTGAGGATTCTCACAAAGTAAATGATAAGATCCTAATGGAAACTAAACCTAAGAAGTTCTCACTTCTTAAATCTAAGGATACTAAGCTTAAAAATATCCCAACGGGAGATTCCTCCAAGCCTAGAGTAATAAAAATTGATTCACCTAAGGATGGAGAAGATGAAAGTTAGTTTTTAAATATAGTAAAGCAACCTAATTTATTTTTTGTTGGTGTGCCTCTGATTTTGGACACCTTGTTGGAGACTAATGACCCTTTTGAAGGGAATACTAATACTATACCTGACCCTGATGGAAGTGATGAAAAGGATGAAGAGAACCATACTAAAGGAGATCCCTCTGAGATTGAACAAAAACTAGACATTGCTAAGGCTGAAAAGGAACTTGAAAGTAAGGCTGAAGTGAAACAAGAAACAATGATGCCTATTTATTCAACCTTATTGTTGGAAAGTGGAAAGAAAATATTGAGTGTAGGTGTGAAAAGTATGGATGAAGATGAGATGATGAATCTATCGTACATCGTATTTTCTAAAGAAAAGGAAAGATAACAACAAAAAACTAAGAAGAAGTCAAGGGTATTCAAAAGGGAAGTTGACACCATCAAAAAATCCTACCTGTACCTTTCACTTTCGAAGGAAAGAACACTATAGAGAAATTAAACAAGGAATTAGATGACTTTGATAGTCACTATGAGTCTCTAGAGAAGATCATTGAGGTCAAAGCTGAGAAAAACCTACTTGGAAAAGAAATTAGAAGAAGTATGCAAGTCTATTGCATGGGACTTAGGAATGTTGGGAAATACTATTTCTGAAGTGAAGGCTTGCATGGCACAAGGAAGAAAGTTATACAGTTATTATATAAATCTTGTTATACACATTGAGAACATTAAGGACATCATTGCACCTGACAGGAAGACACTAGACAAGTTGGTACATAGTTGTGAGACTTCCTCACAGGCTTTTTTAGAGATAGACAAGGAAGTGTCTAGACTAATGGACAAGATAAGTTTATTGGAGACAAAGAAAGGGAGATTATGGGAATATTGGTATGCTAAATATTTTGATCACTCCTAAGCTATCTATTCTTGAGATACACCTTTCTAACATGGAGAAGACAGTGAAGGCCCCAAAAGAAAACATGCCTACTGAGTTGAAGGAAGTAGAGACATCATTATTAGTGTTGAATGGATTGATTCATGTGGGTCAGATTTTGGTGAAGACCTAGACTAAAGAAGTAAAGATCTTGGAAAGCTCTTTCCAAGATTTACTCAAGATGGTTTGAAATATTTGGTAAGAATTTTTACCAATTTTCTATATATACTACATTTTTGTATACCTTTTTCATTAATCTAAAAGAGGGATAATTAGATATGAAAAATACATAGATGAAATTTAAAAAAGATAAATTTGGAGAAGTAGAGGAGACATGGAAGAAATAATATGAAGCAAAGTACTTAGTCATTATTTTGGTATTGGGTACTTAGTCATTTTTCACTAAGTGTTGTCATCACTACCAAAGGGAGAGATTGGATGAAAGTGGCTCATTCAAGAGTGTATAGGGATTGTCATTTATGGAAACACTAAAATTATGTATATTTTCTTGGAGAGGAACACATTTTTCATGTTAAGGTTTTGTAAAATGGCTAAGTCCAGGAAGTAATTTACTGGGAGCAGGAGTACAATTTTTGGAAGCGAGCACTATAGGTAATGACTGAATTCATGTGAGATTAGAGGAAGATATTTTGGGATGTGGTAGATCTTTAGTTATGGTCTCTTGAGTTTTGGATCTCTGAGATGAAAGTTGAAGATAATTGAAGTCATGCGACGATAATCTAGCAGCAAGCAAGAGCAGCTAAAAAATCACCATAATTGAGGGAGTGTAACATGGAATCCAAATGTGCTAAGTTGGATTTGGATTGGGTAGTACCCTAACTTTGGTAATGTATGATCACTGATATTGTATTTGAGTTTTGTATAAGTGTTGATCACATTTTTTGATGTATTTGGGAGCTGAGTGGGTATTAGATAAAGTATATATTGTGTGTGTGTATCTGGGTACCTATTGAAAACAACACAAACACTCAATAGGTCATTGCATTAGTTCAAATGGTTAGATAAAATGTTAAAAACCACTAATATCAGCCTATTGCCTTCTAACTAGAAAGAGTATGATTAGTTGCATATTTATCCCTCAGAATATGCTACAAATCAGTGACCAATACTATTCTAGCATGAAGGATTTGATCTAAATTTAAGCTAAAAATATGAAAAGGCATGTAATCTAGCTTTAAAAGATGAAATGGAAACAATACAAAAGCATGGAATAGTGAGTGAAATGTGAATCTAGGATGAATCTAACATCATAAAAATGTAATTTTGATCTAATGTGAAGGCTCATTTGCTCTCAAAAGAGGCTTCTATTTATAGAAGAATGGGAGAAAGAGAGGGGGGGACAAGGTTCATTTCTGAATTAGGAGACTCATAAATGAATATGTAAGAGCCATTAATGCCCAAGGCATTAATAAGGTATGGGAGAGACCTAGGCTTAAGGTCTTCATATTAATGAAGGCATTAATGAAGGCCTTAAAGAGGTAGTGGCTTGAGAAAATGGACTTTAAGAAAGTCCAGCTTGAGAAAGTGGACTTTCTCAAGTGGGTTGAGTTGCTAAGCATTCCTTAATGGAATGTGACAACATTAGGAGGTGGGTTAGAGTAGAATTAGGATTAGGATTAGATTAGCATGGGTGAATGGGT